>JXTC01000271.1:223349-237578 GCA_002914845.1 Trema orientale
ATCACCTGAAAGAAGGAGGCCGCCATAAATCCCCAAAACCCTATTTGTCCCTTTAGTCTTTTCTCCTCTTATCATTTACTCACTATCGATTCACGATTCAATTGAACACTTTATCGAATGTGTCACTAACCCCTTCTTTGCTGAGGAGATTTGGCAGGTACCATACCGGTACTACCCATCGCTAGCTGGTGAAAAGTCCAGTCATAACCTTTTTCAAGGTTGTACAGACCACACCTACATCAAATCTGGATTTTGGCTTCCCTTGAGAAAGAACCACTCAAGGGCGTGTGGCGCCGTTGGTTCACGGACCAAAATCCACACCAACAATGTGAGTACAACATAGAAAATCCAACGTACACCTAAAAGCAATTACAACAGTGGGTGTCATAATAGTTTAACTTGCAAGTGAGATAAGCAACAATATCAAATATGATCAAGAGGTCATCAGAGTATCTATCAGCTAATATAGGAGGGGGGGGGGGGGAAGTGATACCAAACGACACAAAACTGAAAAATTCCCAGAGCTAGAGAAGGTTCTCTATGAGTGGTTTATTCAATACTAAGAACGTGTGAATATGATTGGAGAACTAATCACGAAGAAGGTAAAGGAGTTTTTAAAAAAGATGTACTATGTGGATACGCTAAAATTCCATTTTTCTCAAGGTTGGCTTGAGCACTTCAAATCAAGACATATCATCAAGATGTATCATCGTTTCGAAGAGAATGAAAATCACATGATATGGAGCATGTGGAGAGCAATTTCAGTTCATAAGGGAGAAATTAGATCAATTTCCCATGAAAGATGTTTTCAATTAATATGGATGAAACATGATTGTTTTATAGGTAACACCCGATCATACTCTTGCAACAAAGCAACTTGAATATAAGAAACAAGACAAAGAAAGACTTACAATTTTTATTTGCTGTAATGATGATGGTTCTGAGAAAATTCCTTTATGGTTCATTAGAAGTATGCTAAATCACGGTGTTTCAAGAATGTGAACTTGAGCAATATGAACTGCGAGTATCATTCCAACAAACGAGTATGGATGACTAAGATTTTATTCTAAGAATATGTTCGACAACTTGATAGAAAATGGACGGTAGAATTCTCTTACTTGTTGATAATTGTCTCGTTCATCCGAAAACTATTGAAGGTTTTTCTTGCTACCCAACACAACATCAAAGATTCAACCTTGTGATACGGGGATCATACGAGCTTTCAAGATGCATGCATTATCATCGTCGATTTTATCGAAATCTTTAGGAGCGTTATGAAATTGGGATCCCAAATCCAGAGAAGACAAATATTTTAGATGTAATTAATCTTGCAATCTCGGCTTGGACAACAAATATTCAAGCAAGTATGATTGCAAATTGTTTTCGACATTGTAAAATTAGGTCTATGGATAATGTGGCTTCAGAGAATTTGGATCCACATTCAATTGATGGAGGCGTTCAATAATTGCATGTTCTAATTAATCAAAGAGTTGAATTATCGTGATACAAGAGATGTTGAGTATCTTTAGAACTGCCTAGGGGAAAACAAGACAACTTCAGAGTTGTTGTGTGACGAGTAAATTATTGAGAACGTCATGGGAAATGACAGAAGATGAAGTTTTTGGAGCCAGTCCCGCGTAAAGATGCACTCAAAGTAATAATCACGTTGCATAATTTTTTCTTGCAATACGAGAATACTATACTAGAGCTTCTTAATGCACTAAGAAAAGTTAAAGATAGGTCCAAGTAGACATCAATTTCAAGAGGAAACAAGTAACATTGGAGTCATATTTTATAAAATTCTCCTAATTGAGTCATGTATATTTATAATTTTAATGTATAAGCCATAAGGAGATTCTTAATTTATATATCAAGTGGTACCAATGTGTTATTTTTAAAATGTATAATCTTATAAATTTAGCAAATTATTTATTTATCACATTAGTCCCAAGAGGGATCGACCAAAAATATTATTTAATGAAGATCATTAATTTATCAAGTACTAGAGCTTCTTAATGCACTAAGAAGAGTTAGAGATAGGTCCAAGTAAACATCAATTTCAAGAGAAAACAAGTAACGTTGGAGTCATATTTTATAAAATTCTCATAATTGAGTCATGTATATTTATAATTTTAATGTATAAGCCATAAGGAGATTATTAATTTATATATCAAATGGTACCAATGTATTTTTTAAAATGTATAATCTTATAAATTTAGTGAATTATTTTTATCACATTAGTCCCAAGAGGGACGGACCAAAAATATTATTTAATCAAGGTCATTAATTTATCAAGTATTAATTTTCGAGTTTATGCTATAAATAATTAAACCAAAAACTAATAGAATTAATTTATTTTCTCACGTTGAACAATGCTTAGTGCAATAGTAAAGTCATAACGGAACAAAAACTTTGATGGCGAAGACAAAGACAATAATCTTGATTAACTGTGTTGTTATGACTGTACGTTATAATAGAGCTTATGAGATAATATAATTAGTAAGGAAATGGCTATATTACTATTGAGTATTTTTATTGACAAAAAATTACCTAAATCATTCCGAGTAATAAATGATTTGTTCTTGTTGCGCAAGTGTGAGGCAGCTTTTGCCTAAAATATGTCTCAATCCACGTACACCCGTATTAATTATTTATGATAGTGTGAATGATGCTTTTCGTTATTTTATCGTGGCTATAATCCTCCCTTCTGCACACTCTCTCCATATTTTGATTTCCAGTCTATATAGAGTAGAACTTTTGCTTGATCAAATAATTGCTAGATATATAAGAGAGCAATGAAATTTGTCAAACAAGAGCTGTTTCTCCAAATGAGAACTTGGGAAAGCTAGACCTTTTTTATAGTGATTTGTACGTATTAGATTACCTATCTCTAAAACTATCTCCAATTTTGATGTCTAACAAGTGTGCCGAGCGTAATTGAGTTATAAAAAAAGTATATTCTATAATAAGATTTAGAAATATGGCATTTACTAAAAGTCACTTTCAAAATGATATATTTCGCAAACAGCGCATTCTCCAAACTGACATTTAGCATCTTTGAATTATGGAAAAACTAACATTTAACAGCAAGTATAAAAAGGATGTGATCAGGCCAAGGCCTGTTTCAAGTTAATCCTGTACGTATAAGATAAACTTTCCTTAAGTTGGACATCCATAGGCATATAGCCTATAGCGTTTTGGTCAGTTATTTATTAAAAACAATTAATAGATATAATTGTCACGTACATAGTTGTTTGGCTTTCCGTCACCCTCTTTGGATATTTAATTTTTGCAACGAAAACTATGGCCCAAGCAATATGGACTTTTTCAAGCAATGATTATTTGATTTTTTTTTTCTTTTTTTGAGGGGGATCAAGCAATGATCATATATAAAGGGTTCTTGCCAGCTGCCTCTTCTAGATGGCAAGACCATGGAGATAAAAAAAACCGGTTTTTCTCAATCAGAAAGCCATGTCCTCGAAATGGCTCTCCATTTCCGGGGGAAAGAAATAATTGCTTAATAAATTATGCGCTTGTTCGCAATGCGTTTATATTTTAATCTATTGTGGTCACATAAAAGGAATATTAGACTCTTTCAAGTTATCAACATGTTTTTTTTCTAAAAAAAAAATAAATAAAAAGTAATGTATAATCGAAATTTTATCCCATTTTTTCTTTTTTCCTTTTTTTTTTGGCTGAAAAAAATTGGGTTAGCACATGCGGTATTTTGTATTGCACAAATAAAAGTGTGACTAACAAAAGTGTGACTAACAAAAGTGTGAGATAAAGAAAGATTAAGAAGTAAATTTGAAGTCGAACTGCTTGGTACACCGTATCATAAAAAAGCAACTAGTTTTTTAATCGGTACTATTAATGTAAAGATGTGCTCTGAAAAGCATTGTTAGAAACTTCCATCATCTCGTCAATCATAAACAAGATCCATGCCCTATCACTCTTTTTTTTTTTTTTTCATATCCAAAACATCCCCGCCCTATCCTAACTCTACAAATGGCTCAAGTTCAAAATGAGCAATGCTATGTGCTTCAGTGTTGCCCAACACTACATGAGATGTAATTCTATTATTTGGTCATAATAATCAATAAATTATGTCCCACATAGGTCCCACTTAAAATATAATTATAATTAGCTTGTAATAAACTGACACATTATGTGGTGTTGAACACTATATGGTACCCTTAGCATTACTCGTTCATAAATTTGTCCCTTTGTTGAACTATAATCTTTAAGAAGCATGAAACTAGTGGTTATTCACCATGTAAGTGACCTTGAGAAACTGAATTTGAATCAGGAGTGAACCATAAGCCTTGAGTCCACCGCTCAACTAAATCAGAGTTAAAAATGATTTGGATTCCGTTTTAATAAACCTATTTTTTCTCTCCATTTTGAGTTATAATTTAGATACTGTAATTTGACTAGTAACTCATTCTTCATAACCTTTCTTTCTTTTTTTTCTTTTTTCTTTTTTTCCCCTATCCTGATACTTCAATTGGTAGTATGGTTGTATGTTGATTTGATTGGTTAATATGATAAGGAAATTAAACATTTCTTTCCCCACTCCCCATTTTCAAGAAATTTGAAGCTCGATCTTCTGAATTTATTTATTAACAAAGAATTATAAACTCCAAACTAGCATCTAAACATTGTCTCGACCTATGAGCAGGAATAGACTACTTTCTTTTCCACTCTTTTGTCTTGAAATATAGACTCTACGTACCAAAAAATCATATTTTATTTATGGGCACCAATCCAATTAGTATTTTTTTTTCACTTAGGTATTATTTTGGCCAATTAAAATTTATTATGCACATATTTTTATGGTAAAAAAATGTAGAAAGAAAAAAAATATTAATAATGCACGTCTTTTTATATATGTCATTATAGTTGTTAAATAATGATGTACCGGTTCAAAAAATAAATACCTATAAATAGATTAAAAAAAAAACCTACCGGACCCGTTTGGCACAGCTTTCAAAGATCTTTTAGGGCTCGAAAGATCTTTTAGGAGTGTTTGGATGAATTTTTAGAAAATCTTTTTGTATTTAAAAGATCTTTTTAAAGAAGCATGGACCTACCATCTTTTTTAGGAAGATCTTTTTATACTTTTACTTCAAGAAGTAAAAGCTATCCCAANATAATTCTACCATCGTATTTGTTTCAAAATTGTACAAATTAATCGATGGACCACCTTATATTTTGTGCCGACAGATTTCGCAGAGCCAAAGAGGGGACATTAATGGTAAAGTACATTAATTGCGAATTAAGATATTAATGTTATGTTTAGTTTCTATCCGAAATTTGGTAAATTTTGTTTTGTTTTCTTTGTATTTTACCGCTAGTTTCATGCTTCTTTTTTTTTTTTTTTTTTTGAAAACGTAGAGCTTAACTAATGACCACCACTTACTACAAATTAAAGGAAAATAAAACACACATACACTACCAAGGTTTGAACCCCTGACCTCCCCAAACACACACACATAACTCTCAAACCTTGGACCAACTGAGCTAACCTCAGTTGGCAACGCTAGTTTCATGCTTCTTAAATATTATAGTGTCAACAAAGGGACAAATTTATGAATGAGTAATGCTAAGGGGCACCATATAATGCTAAACACTACATAATGTGTCAGTTTGTTATAAGCTAATTATAATCATACTTTAAGTGAAACTTATGTGAGACCTAATTTATGGATTATTATAACCAAATAACAGAATTACATCTCATATAGTGTTAGACAACATTGATGCGCGTTAGGCAACACTGATACTCGTAACGTCGCTCATTTTGAACTTGAGTCATTTGTAGGGTTAGGATAGGACAGGGATGTTTTGGATATGAGAAAAAAATAAAAAGTCCAAAATGCAGTATAATTAAATTAGATATGTAAATACCAAAATGATAATTAAATTAAAAAGCAATATGCATGCAAAACTTCAATTGGATTCGATGATATAAAATTTCCCTGGAAAACAATGAAAATTGGTGGAGTACTAGGAGTGTATGACAGTGGGACTCCACCAGCTTATTTATTTTACTTTAGAAACTTTATGGTCCCATGCAATGCAAATTTCTCTACTTCGTTGATAAAAGCGAAAGGTGGGGTGTAACAATAATATAGTGCCTTATTGGCTTTTGTTTCAAAGAAGAGTGACCGTAACACTCTTATATAAAATAATGTTATGGGTATCATATATCGTTTAATATTATATAATGTATCAGTCTATTATTGGCTAATTATAATTATAATTTAGGTAAAGCTCATATGAAACTCAGTTTATTAATTAGAATTATCCGGTAACAGACAGACACATCATTATAGTGTTGGGCACTGTTGGTGTTCCATAACATTGTTCCTCTTATATATGAATTTTACTCAAATAATTTATTTTTCAATATTATCACGTGTCAAGATTATTTTGTAAAATATTAAATAATTATGAAAAATGCTAATTATTATAATAAATTATCTTTAAAAAATAATTTGAATGACGCTAAGAATTTAGGCGGTGAATAATGAGCAGAAAAAAAGAATATATATATATCCCCAAATTTTAACATACCATGTCAATCAATTTATTTTTCTACAGTCAACATTACTCAGTTATTATTTATCCTAAAGTCTAAAAGACTAAAGTAAAGCAGGGCCTCTGTTTTTTGTGTGTTCTCTTTGCTTTTGAGTATGCATGTGGTTCTCTTTTTGTTTATTAAAAGCAAAAACTTTTTGAAATGGAGGAAGGAAGAAGGTGGTGTGGTGCAAAAAGGCCAAGAGTGCTTTTGTTCGTTTACTAACTTAGCCAATAATTGTTTAGCTTCACCTTCTGCATTGTCTTTTTCCTTCATATAGTCCAAGACCGACCTTCCACAATAGCAAATGCGCACTTTTTTGGTTTTTTGTTTTTTTTTTTTGTTTTCTCCCCCTCCTTGTGAAAAGAAGCCAATAAATAATTGAGCTATTATACAAGTGCGTGTGTACTATCTATTTACGTATGAGATATTTTTCAGAAAATAAAATATATTATGTACGATAAATCTAAAGCCAGGGGTACATAGATTTAGGCCGCGGCGGAAAGAGCAAAAAGCACGAAGCCATACATGAATGCACACGTGAAGTGCATACATAGAATTATAGACTGTATTGAAATAAGTACAAACAATTAACAAGTACGAATTTGGTACCCAAGTATTGTATGAACATATTATTCCACCAATTGGGCAAATTGGCTCAACGTAGTACCCTTTTTTTGCAACAGAAAATCTAGAGCCCGTGTACGTAGATTTCTTCACGTTCTTTTTAACTCTTTGGCTCGTATGTCGTTTTATGGAGAATGTACGACATGTCGAGCATTCGTTTTCTTAAGGCTTTTATTACAATTATTAAGCTAAAGATTCCATAGGACATTAGTTAAAAAGCAATGTATGTTCACTCAGTTACCATTTAAACTCTAAGTTAGTGGATTTCAATATTTGCTTTGCGACATAACGTGAACTTTTTATATTCAGCGCAAAACTGAAAAGAAAAAAATACATAAAATAAAGAGGAAATGGCCATGCTTTGTTTGGCCCATCTTTTTGAAAAAGCTCCTATTCATGAACTATTAAACAAACAGAATAGCATAAACCAAAACTGGGCTGCACTATAGCTGGAATTTGCGGTTGGTTGGTGCTTCATATATATATATATGTGTGTATGTTTATATATATATAATACTGTATTAGATTGCGAAAGAATAATCTACTTCTATTGAAATATTTCTCAATTTCCTAAACTTACTCAATAATAGAAACTTACATTACTTTACCAAATAATAGTAAGTACATTACCGATAAGTTGCATGTAGTGCTAAAGCTCCAAAAGACAAATAGCCTATAAAAATAGGCATGTTTTGGATTGGTGGATCATAATGCTTATATAAAATATTACTCTATTATTCTTCTATTTCTAACCTTTAAAAAAATGTAAAAATAAAATAAAAAATAAAAGTTAGATATATGAAGCCACCACCAGCAACCAATAATTGAAATAATTACAGAGTAGAAGTTGGTCATTTGGTAGCTGGACGACATCTCGCAAATTATTGTTTTTTCTAAAGGCCCAAAATTGCATATAGACATATGACAATACATTACATGATTGTAACAGATTTCAGGAACTTAGTTGTCCTTCGGATTAGACTATTCATATTTTAGCTTTCCTGTTCGACTTGGACCAATTCAATACATTCTGAAAGCAGACGGCGAAATTCTCATGTACCAGTTTTTTTTCATTTATTTTTTAAATGTACCAGTTGAATATGCATAAAAATATAATTAAAAACAGCTCTACCAATTTAATATTTCTACATCTAACGCACATTTGTTTTTCTTTTTTATTTTTTTCCAAATTTGCTCAATGTAGCCATTGCAAATGGCCGATGCATCCAACTCCTATTTTTCTATATTTTTACCTCATTGGAGATTCGCTTAGGATCTCTCTCTGGTATGAGTCTCGTTATTTATCTTTTACTGTTTGAATATTGCTTTCTTTCAAATTTTGAATGTACATGCTACTATAGAAATGTTGTTTTACCCCACCCGATTTTCCGTGTGAATGTTATATATATATATATAAAAAATTGGGAAAATTCAATATATTTAGATTTCAATATAATGTTTACAGTAAAATATATTAGAACGAATTTCAATATGAATTAAATAATAATCTTACTTTTGTAATTATTATATTAAAATCTAATGATCAAAATTAAATTCTTCTACCGATAGGGAATGAAAAAAAGTCCTTATTATACTTAGCTCTTACATACACAGAGGATGCACATTTTAAAGGGCAGTACACGGATGATTGATAAACGAAATACATTATATTTATAAAGCCGATATAGATACAACTGATGTCCCTATTTGCCCCAATGGATCCAATGGCATATAAAATACAACAACAAAAAATACTAATGCCATTAGATTACTACAGCTCCACATTGGAGGTGGACGGGGGAGATACAAGGAAGAAAACAAAACAAAAACAAGTGAGAAACAAAACCTTAATTACATGAAAGACAAAGGGTACAACAGCTAGAAAAAACAAGTACCCATCAGAAAGTCTAAGACAATATGCAACTGTAGAATCAGCAGTGACAATCTCAACAGACAAAACTGCGACTCAGTGATCCAAGACGAAGCAGCAGAAGATTTGGATGGGGCTCGTCCAGCAACAGCAGGAGCAACCGCATGCTGGCCAGGGTTGCTCTGTTGTTCATTCGTCGGCAATGGGTTTGCTGGTGTCCCAATTGGAGGAGGTGTAAGGTTCATACTCTTAGCATCACTGAGATCTTGACCTGCAAGTGCAAATTGGTAAAGTATACAAAGGAAGCAATTAGATTGACGAGGCAAAAAAAACCAAGGACAAATAGTTGCATTTTCTGGTGGTTCCCTATCCTATTGTATCCTGTTTAATCACTCGACATGATACTTCTCTCGACATGATACTTCTCTCAAACGAACTAATAATCAAAAGAAGGCAAACAAGTGAGCTAAGACATACTAGTATTAGTCATGCTCGTGATTCAGTTGTGACCCATCACACATACATCATGGATGCAGCCACTTCTAAGCCAGCTAGTGACGCTCTACAAAATGGAAAATCGACAAATATATCTGAAAATCAGAAAACTTACAATTGGACCTTGACCAGCCTAACTTCAAAGCTTCCCTATCAAACACCATCCGGTATCCCGTCATGAAGTTCTCTGCGTCAAGAAATTCGTGAGTAAAAGAAAAAACTAACAGGAGAAAACAAAAGGGAATAGAATCTGTCGAACAAATTTTCATGCTTACGTCCAATTATTCCGATCTCTTCATCTCCTGGTTGTATGGCTAAGCAAAATCCGACAACTCCCTGCATCACAAAGGATATATTCCTCACTGTCTAAATTCCAGTTCTAAAAGTTCCAACCCAGGTTATCATAAAATTTACTCGTATGAACAAGGCATTTTCAAAAGTGAGAAACCATCATAAAAAGCAGAGAATAATAGGAAAACTATGAAATTGAATCACTTGCGGTAAAATGTTTTAGATGGGTAATTGACAAGTAGAAAATCTTTTTAGGCAGTTAATTAACTACTACACATATATCAGAGATTAAAAAAAAATTTTAAAAAAATTAAAATCAACAGACAGGCATTAATTCCAGGATCTTCACAAGATTCAGAAAAAAGCGACCTCTTCTTTCATATCCTTTTCAACCAATCACTAACAATCAACAACTCTTAATTCTGTGCTACGGTTAAATGTGTGACCAAAACAGAGCTCTTCATAAAGCTTCCATATTATAACAGCAATTATGTTATGGTTTGACCTTNATTGCTTTCTTTCAAATTTTGAATGTACATGCTACTATAGAAATGTTGTTTTACCCCACCCGATTTTCCGTGTGAATGTTATATATATATATATAAAAAATTGGGAAAATTCAATATATTTAGATTTCAATATAATGTTTACAGTAAAATATATTAGAACGAATTTCAATATGAATTAAATAATAATCTTACTTTTGTAATTATTATATTAAAATCTAATGATCAAAATTAAATTCTTCTACCGATAGGGAATGAAAAAAAGTCCTTATTATACTTAGCTCTTACATACACAGAGGATGCACATTTTAAAGGGCAGTACACGGATGATTGATAAACGAAATACATTATATTTATAAAGCCGATATAGATACAACTGATGTCCCTATTTGCCCCAATGGATCCAATGGCATATAAAATACAACAACAAAAAATACTAATGCCATTAGATTACTACAGCTCCACATTGGAGGTGGACGGGGGAGATACAAGGAAGAAAACAAAACAAAAACAAGTGAGAAACAAAACCTTAATTACATGAAAGACAAAGGGTACAACAGCTAGAAAAAACAAGTACCCATCAGAAAGTCTAAGACAATATGCAACTGTAGAATCAGCAGTGACAATCTCAACAGACAAAACTGCGACTCAGTGATCCAAGACGAAGCAGCAGAAGATTTGGATGGGGCTCGTCCAGCAACAGCAGGAGCAACCGCATGCTGGCCAGGGTTGCTCTGTTGTTCATTCGTCGGCAATGGGTTTGCTGGTGTCCCAATTGGAGGAGGTGTAAGGTTCATACTCTTAGCATCACTGAGATCTTGACCTGCAAGTGCAAATTGGTAAAGTATACAAAGGAAGCAATTAGATTGACGAGGCAAAAAAAACCAAGGACAAATAGTTGCATTTTCTGGTGGTTCCCTATCCTATTGTATCCTGTTTAATCACTCGACATGATACTTCTCTCGACATGATACTTCTCTCAAACGAACTAATAATCAAAAGAAGGCAAACAAGTGAGCTAAGACATACTAGTATTAGTCATGCTCGTGATTCAGTTGTGACCCATCACACATACATCATGGATGCAGCCACTTCTAAGCCAGCTAGTGACGCTCTACAAAATGGAAAATCGACAAATATATCTGAAAATCAGAAAACTTACAATTGGACCTTGACCAGCCTAACTTCAAAGCTTCCCTATCAAACACCATCCGGTATCCCGTCATGAAGTTCTCTGCGTCAAGAAATTCGTGAGTAAAAGAAAAAACTAACAGGAGAAAACAAAAGGGAATAGAATCTGTCGAACAAATTTTCATGCTTACGTCCAATTATTCCGATCTCTTCATCTCCTGGTTGTATGGCTAAGCAAAATCCGACAACTCCCTGCATCACAAAGGATATATTCCTCACTGTCTAAATTCCAGTTCTAAAAGTTCCAACCCAGGTTATCATAAAATTTACTCGTATGAACAAGGCATTTTCAAAAGTGAGAAACCATCATAAAAAGCAGAGAATAATAGGAAAACTATGAAACTGAATCACTTGCCGTAAAATGTTTTAGATGGGTAATTGACAAGTAGAAAATCTTTTTAGGCAGTTAATTAACTACTACACATATATCAGAGATTAAAAAAAAATTTTAAAAAAATTAAAATCAACAGACAGGCATTAATTCCAGGATCTTCACAAGATTCAGAAAAAAGCGACCTCTTCTTTCATATCCTTTTCAACCAATCACTAACAATCAACAACTCTTAATTCTGTGCTACGGTTAAATGTGTGACCAAAACAGAGCTCTTCATAAAGCTTCCATATTATAACAGCAATTATGTTATGGTTTGACCTTATGACAATCATCCTCAAGAAGATATCTTTTACAAAGTTCAAGTAAAAACAAATTACAACAAAATTTTTTTTAAAAAAAATATGGGTTGATTATAAGAGTAGATTGTTTATGCTCAAAAATCTAGAAGTCATGCCACAGTTATAAACTTATATCCTAACGACATCAGTGTTGGATCCAAAATACAATGCAGCTCTCTAATTCACAAATTATTTTTCACAAGTACTCAAATATAACTCGTACTGATTCGGAGTGCAAACTTATTAGCAACCAATTGCATTTATTGTTTCTGCAAATATGATTTTGAGTCTTTGACTCTAGCATAAGAAGTGGCCAACTTTCCGTAGTATTCCGCATTCTGACTTACAGGCTCAATTTACTTGGTCAATTATTCTTGTGCATTGAGGGACAATGAAAAACCAACTCATACACAAATAGAAAATCATCAAAGCAAAATGACCTACCTCATTGTTACTAACAGGAAAAACAGGATCATAGACCACAAAACTGTTGTTTGCAGTAAACACGAGTGTTACAGATGGAATTTTGGGCAAGGCTCGTGAGCTGTTTGACATAAGCAAATAAAATGTCAGCATATGACATGAAAAACACGCAGGAGTATAAGGAAAAAGTACTCAAGCTTTTCATTTCAAGAAATTCACCTGGTCTTGTAGCAATACTTCCAAGGATACCCTTCATAGCTAGTTCTTGTAGCATTCACTCTCCTGTCAAACTGTCAGGAAGAAACAGAGATATGAGAGACCAGTAAAAATAATAAAATCATGAAATAAGTAAACTGACTCAAAGGAGAAAACAAATGGAATTCAAAGGCAGAATACAGTACCTCCTTAGAAACTTTTTCATATACTTCTTGGGGAAGAAATGTAAATGATGTCCCACTGTCAACCAGTGCTTTAAAGCTGGTTTCCTTGACACAGGAATTCCCAATACAAAATGCTTGCACACCAACAATGTACGTGTCACTGAACAAAAAGGTTAGACAAGGGACATTTCAGCATCCACTAAAACACACAAGTATTTATTAACTAGTAAAAAACTCTAAATGGTACGAACTAGTTCCCATTCGAAGTCGAAGGCAGGAATGATGTAGAATGTTGATTGACTGGACCCTGGTCCCCAAAGAATAACCGGCCAGAACTATCCTCATCAAAGCACAACGAGAAAGAGTTCCTGACAAGTCCTGCTTTGGCAAGGAAACTAGGAACAGAAATTCCTCCTAGCCCTAAACCCATGAGACCATCAGGAGCAATTCCTTCCAAGTAACCACCACTTTGCTTCATGCCACAACTGAATTCATGAAGAGCAATAGAAATACAATCCACTATTATACTTATCCATAAATTCTAAAATCATTGCAGATGGGTTGAGGGATATTATTTTACAATGAGCTCAAAAATACTTGGCAAAGGATGACAAAAGATGCATACCCTATAATAACTGGAGCCTGAACAGAACTGTTTGATGTATCGTCTTTCCATGCTGCAAGATGTAATATGTCCTCAACAAGTAAACCAGAAGTTGATGTATTCTCTGTGTAGTAATTAACAATGTACGGACATGGCTGCTTGGGATTTTTGCAGTTTGGACCCAAATCACATAACTGGTGACCACACAATAAATGCTTGCTGGTGCTTGAGCCAGATGGAGTGTACTCATTCAGGTCTCTATCCTGCATAATAGATGCCCCAAATATGAGGGAGCACCTGCCAATCAATCACTGGAAATAAGTGCTAAACCTGTTACCAAGTCTTGGCAGAAACTTCGATGAAACATATGAAGTTAGAGTTAATTAATGGAGCATCAAACCTCACTTCACAGTTTATCATCCCTTCACATATATTACTGTCTCCTCACCTAAGAATCAACATGCTTACATAATTCTCTCAAACCTGTAAGTCAAGTGATTCTGTCAAAAGAACCACCTCAGCCTCCCGTCTTGTACATACACCGAACTAGAAACCTTATACAATAGTTATACCTCACACTTAACAAC
>JXTC01000271.1:238576-265809 GCA_002914845.1 Trema orientale
ATCCCATTTAAAAAAAAAAAAAAAAAGGAAAAAGAAAAGAAAAGTGCGGTATTGTTGAGGTAGGAAATGGAGGACTGACCAGCCGAAGTCGTTGCCCAAGGACATGGTCTGGCTACCCTCAGAGGGGAAAAGGAACTGAAATTGAGAGGCAAGCCTCATCTTCTGCCTCTGAACATCACTCGCCAACAGCCTCCCATAGTACTCCACGCTCCTTCTCTCACCCCATTCCCAAGAATAACCATTCACATTCACATTCCCATTCCCATTCCCTTTCCCTTTCCCCGAAACCCTAAACCGCTTCGCCTCCTCCGAGAATCGGTGAATGAGCCTCGACGACAGCGTAATCGCCGCCGCATTGCCGCCTCCCGCCACCACGCACGCCAATACCACCACCACCGTCGAAACCACCAGGCATCGAGTCGCCATCGCGAGCGACTCCCTCCACCGAAATCAGACCAGATCGATCTAGAAGAGAGAGAAAAAATGGTGTCTTTTAGAGTGAAAAGCTCTTTTGTTTTTTTTTTTTTTTCCTCTGAGTGAACTTTTGTTTGTTTTGGTTGTGTGGTTAACGGCTATGGCTAAAGTGCGCCGAGGGGGACACGTTGCGCACACTGAAAAGTGAAGTGGTGGGGGTGCGCAATACGCACACTTTTTGGAGGATTGTGTTTGTGTTATGTGAGAGCGTATGGGAATGCGAACCTACTACTCTAGTCTTTGTAGGCTACTACTTTTTTTTTGTATAGTCCAGCTGTCCACACCGCTTGATGACGTGTCCAATAATTTCTCACCAAAAATTTATTACTAGTATCTTTCTAAAAATAAAATACCAAAAAGTCTTCACTTAAATGATTACTAATAGTACTAAGACTGATGTCTCACACTTGCGGATATTGAACAAAAGAAAACGTAAAACAGATACTAAAATTAGAGATTTAGTGGTCGTAAATAAATTGGGTTCCAAGATTAGAGAGAAATATTTTAGTGAATTAGAATTACCAAAAATTGGATTTATTTATCCTTTTTTTTTAATAATGGGATTTAGATTTCCCTTTTAAGTTACTCTTTCTTTCTCATCAATAATTAAGAATACATTTACTATTCGTTTTATATATTAAAATAATGTTTTGTTTGAATTTTCATTGTACTAGCCTCATCATTTTTTTTTTTTAATAATAAAAAGGGCGGATGAGATCCCGGTGGTGGGTCACTTTTCAGAACTACCTCCATTCGGTTGGGCTCCCAAAAGCGACGTGGGGGCTCGAATTTATGACCTCACCCTTCTTAAGTGAGAGAAGGCCTTAAGTTCGAGCTAATTGCCACTTCGACCACCCCCTTAAGAGTACTAGCCTCACCACTTAACAGTAAGAGAATGAATAATTGCATTGACTCTCTTGTCTTTATTCTCTATGTAAGATACAAATAATCAAATATTTACTCTCATAAATTATATAATCCCTAGTATTTATTTTGATAAAAACAAATTGCTTCATATTATTCTTGCGTATATCCTCTTTCTTTCACTATAGTAGACTATAATAAACAACATCAACAAGAAAAGAAAATACACGAGGAAAAAGGTGATTTTGCATCTCAAAATTACCCAAAAAGATGAGCTAGATTTCTTCCTCTTTTTTTTTTTTTTTTTGTTATTCTCTCTGAATAAAGGATCAGCTAGATTTTGAACAGAAGGGAGACATGAAAGAAACGATTTAAATTATAGGAAAGACACTAGAATGGGAGTAAGCAGCGAGAAGGCGCCACGTAAGTGGTCCCCGTGGGTTTACGTGTCAGAGAAAACAGCTTGATTTGATTGGAGGGGACGATATGTCTGACACTTGGCCATGCTCCGATTTATTTAATTTTATATGTTTTTATATACTTTTGTTCCTGGTCAAGATCGAACTGATTTATCATTTATAACACGTCAGGCTCACATTCCGTCCAAGTAGCCAAGTACATATCTCAATTCCATTCCCCAAAATTTTTAAAATAAATAAATAAATAAAAATCTTCAAATTAGACGTGGCAATCTGAACAATAACACCGTTCGAAACTTTATATATGTATAGTTGACATGATTAATTAAGAGCACTTCATATTGCTTTATGGAGGTTGTCAAAGTGGTAAGGAGCTTAAAATTAAGGTCTTCTCTCATTTAGGGAGGGTGAAGTCATGAGTTCGAACCCCTACGTCATTCTTGAGAGTCCAACTAAATTGAGGTAGTTCTGGAAAGTGACCCGCCATCGAGATCTCATCCGTCTTTTTTATTATCAAAAAGTAAAATGCACTTCATATTTGAGAGTTGGTCAAGTCTCAAAGTGAAAATTAGGTGGATTTTTTATTTGAGTTCGGATTTTCATGTGAGACGAAATTAAAAAACAAAAATCGATTTAAGCTTTAATGATTTGTTGGTTTCGAGTTGCTCGAGTTTGATTTTGACACTACAAAGAGTATTCAAAAAATAGTATGTTGGATTTGAAACTATCCAAGCATTGATAATTTATCTAGTATTTTGTTTACCCTTTTGAATGTTTGACTTATTTTATGGTTTAACAAAAAACAAAGAATTCTAATTTTTTTTTTTTTAGGTACTTTAATCTGATGCATTTAATCAATTACAAATCGTTCATTCTTCAAAGTCCCACATCTATTTTATTGCGAGTCCAACGTGAATAAAGGACTGTTGTGCATCACTATAATTACTAGCAAATATTTCTTCCTTTTTTACTTCTATCCTCTTTTTTTTTCTTTTTCCTTCCTCACCTCTTCATATCAAAGAGAATGTCAATGACATGCCATTAATGTGTAACAAGCGAAAAACGAAACTATTCAAAATTTTGAATAATTGGACTGCATAATCAGAGAGGAGTTCTTTCCTAGTTGGCTCACGTACGTTTTTCATGTAAAAAATAAATAAATTGGGAATATCAAATCCACAACAAATTTGAGGTATGTTTAGTAAAAGAGCTGGAAAATTAATACAAATAGGAGAAGTAAAAGTCCGCAGAAGTCAATGTAAGAATTATAATTAAAAGAAACTTTCGGGAGAGATTGAAAATAATAACTATTTGATGTATCAATATATGTTGTCTTATACTTTTCTTTCTCCTCAGTGCAAAAAAAAAAAAAAAGGTAATTTTCCTTCTCCAAAATTTCCTAACCCCTAAGTTGGGGGAAAAAAGGACCACTTGAATTTCTATTTTTTTTCTTCCAACTTTCATCTCTACTATTAAGTCCATGGGCTCGAGCAATCTTATTAAATAGGAAACAATAATTAATGGTTTCGTTTGGTATGCATGATACAATTGAACTACTTTAAAAGATTAGATTGGATTAGGTAGGATAGGATAGGATAAGATAGGAATATAGTCCAATCCTATTCCATGTTTGGTGTACTATTTTTTGTTAGGATAGAATTAGCATGTATATTTCATAGTTTTAACAAAATAACAAATTTTGAAGTTTGATTATTTAGAATAATACCATTTTCAAAAATTAATTTAGAAAAATATCATTTTTAAAAATCAATTTTATAAAAATATCATTTTTAAAAACTTATTTACAAAAAACCAATTTTTTAAAAAATATTTTTAAAATACCACTTTTAAAAAAATATTTTGAAAAAACCACTTTTAAACTTTTTTTTGAGAGACGATATCATTTTTCATAAATTATTTACAAAAATATCACTTCTAAAAAAATATTTTGAAAAATACCATTTCTGGTTTTGACTCTTTTGAAATTTAATTTCAAAAATACCACTTTTAAAGTTTAATTTCGAAAGTGTACACTTTTTTACTACTTCAAAAGCATTCTATTATTTTTAATCAAATTCTTAATCTCTCCTAATCCCAAATTCTCAATAGGATAAGATTATCTCCTTCTAAGGGTATTATTTTTAGAGTGAATTATTTTAATCCAAATCTAATCTCTCTCATATGTATGCACCAAATATGAGATTAATTTAATCCAATCCAATCTCATCATTATCTTGCATTCCAAATGTAATCAGTGAGTACTAATTAAATGGTATAACTTGTTTTATTTTCTTCTTCTACATTCCAAAAACTTGATTATTACTCTTAGTTTAAAAAGAATAATCCCACCCTTCCATTATAATTAAATATCACATCTAACCCTATATTTTTATAAAACCTAAAAGTATACCATTGTACTTTTTTGTCAAACTTGAAATGTGAAATGTCAAAAATACTATTGTATATGTTTCAAAAATTTATTACCAAACACTCCCAATTATCTAAGTAATTTTTTATTTAAAAAATAAAAAAAATATCGCATTATTTTTCCAGATTATAAAAAAATGTTGATAATGTTTTTTTCAGTAAATTTTGATATTATTATTTTTTTTAAGGAAATCAATCTAAGGTTATTTGGATATTAATATTTTAAGGGTATTGATGTAATTTAGAAAAGAATTTAGTCAAAAATTTGACCAAAAAAAGAAAAAGGGTTTTTTTTTTCTATTTTAGAAAATAGAAAAATATTTTTGGATTTTATAAGAACAGAGATAGAGGATTGAATGCTGTATTTAACAAAAACAAATAGAGTATTTTTAATATTATACCATTTTAAAAAATTTTGGCAATTTTTATGTTGAAAATAAAAAATTGTAAAGGAAAAAAAGAAGAAGAAAAAGTGAGTAATTCGGACAATGAGGAAGTGAAAAAGTGTATTATTGAGTAAAGTAAAGAGAGCCGCTAGTTATTTGGTGTGATTCAAGTGACATACTTTATTGTCCAATGGGAGAGACCCATCGTCTAGAATTCTTAGCGAATATTCTTAGGCAGAGTTGGAACTCCTTTAGTAACGCTGAGGGAAAGTAGCCACGTTAATCACCCCTCCTCCTTTTAATTTAGCCAAAAAATAAAAAAAAAATAAAAAAGGGCTAATATCACTTGGGATCCCCAACCTTTCTCTTATGTATCACTTGAGTCCCCATTTTTTATTTTGTAGCATTTAGATCCCCAAACTATTGTGTTATGTCACACGTTAGTCCTTCTAGCTATTTCTGCCTAAAAAGTCCGTTAAAACCACACGCGTTGGGCATGTAAAGAATTTCCAGGGGTATCACCTGGAAATACGTCCAACCTAAAGTTGTTCTGTCTTTTTCATCATCGTTAGCTTAAGGGAAAATATTTGGGGACAAATACGGCTGATGAAAGAGCAGTCCATCCAACGATTGATGGTTTCTAAGTCTACAAACAATCTCACATATTGAATATTAAAAGAATAATTAAAAAAAACTTGCTACAGTTGGTAAGAACCAAATAGATAAGCTTGGCTAAAATGTATCATTGCATTCTTTTGAACATTAAACCAGTAAATCAAGTAAAACATTAATTTAACTAACCAAAATAAATGCATTTTTGAAATAAAAAGGTAGACAAACAAAAACAAAGGGAAAAAAAATGAGTGAATGAAGTAAAGACATGAAAGTATGTATGTAGCTTGGACCTGAGTAGTGTTGGAGTTGATGACCGAGAAAGGAATGGCTCGCCGGAGAAAGTAGGGTTCCGACCGAAATTGGCTTTAAAAATCATTTGTTTCTATGAAAAATTATTGTTGGTTTTTTTTTTTTCTCTTTTAAATGTCGAAAAGGGGAAATTCTACTTTAGAAAAATTGTCAAAAAGAGAGAATCAATCTTTTTTATTTTTTTGGCATATTTTTTTTGCTGGGGTTTCAGTTCTATTATATAAATGGGATAAAACTCGTCCAAGTAATATGGTAAAAAAAGGAAAAACGCTCTTTTTTGGTGGTTTTGATAAAATAGTGACCGTTTCAGAAAAAGAGGTTTTGGGTCAAGCTTTGAACTAAAAAATGGTTGAGTGTTTTGTTAGAACTATTTTAGAGCTTGAAAAGACTGAAATTTGCAAAGCTTAAAAACCTTGATTGCTAAGTCAAATGGAGCATCGAGGACTTGGATAATGAGTGAATTGGATGGCCATGAAATTCCAGCGGTAGCACCAAGAGGCAAGAGCTTTTGTAAATGTGACTCAAAAAGATTAAAAACAAAAAAAAAGTACATTACAAGATTTGTTTTTTAGGCTTGTAAATGCAGCACCATACTTTTAGGCTTTTTCACCAAAAATCCCGAATTTTGGCCAGCCGACAGAATGAAAAAATAAAAAAAATAATAAGAAAGTAAGAAAAGAAAAAACATGAAATAGAGAAAAAAAAAAAGAAAAAAAGAAACTGAGACCACACCTCTTTTTCATTGAATACAGCGATTTGGATGAAAAATGTAGTTAATCTAAGCCCTAGGTTTTATCCTATTTTCCCTCTGAGCAAAGGATGAAGAAGACGGTCAAAATTCAAGTATCAAATTATATTTAATTTAGCTTAGAATTTCCAGGTTATACCCCTGTAAAGTCCTTCACGTGCTCAACACATGGCTTTTGACGGGCCTTTTAGACGGAAATAACTAGAAGGACTAACGTGTGACAAAATACAATAGTTTGAGATCTAATTACTACAAAATAAAGAATGGAGATTTGAGTGATTCATAAAGAAAAAATTGGGGATCCAGGTGATATTAACCCCAAAAAAAAAAACAGAGTAGAGCACAGAAAGTGGTTTGTTCGATAGTGGTATGTAGTGAGAGAGAGTGTGTCCTGACTCTCTTTTACGTAATGAGATGATAGAGGCAGCCACCCCATTTTTAATCAATTTTGTTATTAAAACAAAAACAATGAGAAAAAATATATTTGATAGAGCCACGCACCCATGCCCCCACAGAAATGAAGAAGTTGGTGGTGGTCTCAGTCCAAAAAGCAAATTTGGGGTTTAGTGAAAAAGGCAGAAGCGTCGGCGCCATTGTCTGTATTCCAAGTCAGGTGTTGCACTGTTGCCCTTTTCCAATGCCCACGTTGTGCCTACCTTTGCATTTGCACCCAACGTACTTGGGATCATTATTTATTTAATTCTTATAATCGTCTCAACAACCAACCAAACAACTAATTAGCCATTGCAATGCTATGTGTTAATAGTAGTGTACAACATTACATAAAATGTAATTAGGGCCAATAATTCTTTACACAATACGATTCAAAAAAATACCAAATAAATGAGTTTAGGCTACTCATTTAGTTTTCGTGTCAATTTCAAATTAATATGTGTAACAAAAATAATAAACGAATGAGTTTCAGATCAATCCGCTTAATTCGACCCAAAAATGACTGTTAACATATTTAATTAAACATGTCGTATCAACATAACACAAATATGATACATTTACTGGTTGGCGATAAAAAGGTAATAAAAGAATTTAGAGAGGAATGAGAAGGAATAAAAAAAAATTAAGTCATTTTTTTAAAAATTTGATTTATAACAACACGAAGAATTTCCTAAAATTTATAGTCCAAATAAATAAGTATACACACGAATTGATGAATAAATGGAAACTGAACAGACTTTCCTAATTTTCATTCATGGTTGCCAATCCAATAGGTATTTTTGTTTTTAATTTATGTGTAGGTATTTTTCTTTCAGCCGTTAGATCATAATCTAATGGTGATCTAACGACTATAATGAAGTGTATGAAAAGACGTACATCATTAATGCAATTTATCTCTCTTACTTTTTACTATAAAAAAAATATGTGCAATAAATTTTCATTAGCCAAAATAATACATATACATATAGGGAAAAAAAATACCTACTGATGCCCTTCATTAATTATAGTTTATTACATATTAATAAACATGACTTTAGAGTCATCACGAGACAATTATTCAAAAGAAAAAGAGCACGTATTTTCACAACTTGCAACATATGGTTTTTTGCGTGTTAGCTCTAAATCCAAATGGCCTTCACGATCAAGTCTTTTCACCTCATCTGCTAATGCGAAGAGGGTTTTTTTTTTTCCCCTTCTTCTTCTTTTAGATTATAGAAAAATTGTATTAATGTTTCTATTTTACAATAATCTTTTTTAGATATTCTTTTTAAATAATAATAAAAGAGTTGTTTGGATATTAACATCTAAAGACTAGACTATCATTAGAGAAAAATTTAGTCCATAATTTGGGCAAAAAGAGGAGGGTTTTTTCCACTGTAAGAAAATAGAGAGAATGCTTTTGATTTTTATGAGAACTTTAAATGTGGTACTTGGCTAAAACAGAAGGATGTTTTTAGGTTTATCCCTCATATTTATTCGTGGTAAATTCTAGCACACTTATTGGATGGTTTACATAAACAAACCAACTCATCACTAAATAGAAGAAATGAACCACAGCAGGAAAATGAAAGAATAAAAGCAGAATCCAATCTTATTAAAAAAATGCCCCTAAATTGACAAATCACGACATCAAAAGCTTACATTTTCTCAGGTCATGTGTTTCACAAGAAAATATGAAATCAAGTTACAAAATATAACATTGACAAATGACTACACTTAGACTGTGGACAAGTGTAAAAGGGAAAAAAAAAACATATCAAAATCTTTGGTACATTATGTACACGGATGCGATAAATAACCCAAAAAAAAAAAAAAGAAATAATTTCCTTCTCCGAACATGAATTCTATCAATAACTCAATTTGCAGAAGAACAATAATATTTCAGTATTGTGTTTGTCACTTGTTAGACCACTGGAACTCAATTTCTAAATTCCGTGATGGCCCACTTTTGCTTTCTGGCAATAAGGTGTACTCTCCAGCAACTGCTCCCAGCATCACTACCCGATCAATCTGGATAGTAACTTTCCCGAACGAACTCTAAAGAAAGATTGAAAGCAATTTAGTTAGGATTTAGAAGTCCTAGAGAAATAATAACCATAAAAGAAAAATAAAAAATAAAAAAGAGTGTGGGGAAGTGAAGGTTAATGTTTAGGAGAAAAGTAAAATTTGATATGAGAAAAATGTGCATGGTTACTAGCATGATTCACTACAAACTACAAAGAAATGGTTACTAGCATGATTCACTACAAACTACAAAGAAATATTGTAGTTTAACTTTTATTCTCGCTAAACCTTATAATCTTTGGGAGGCAGGAAACTCAAGAATATTGCTAGGTAGGTTCCCATGAGGAATCAGACTCCAGAACTTATGGTAGCAAACCATAGGCCTGACCGCTCCACATAACCCTCATGGGTCCTTCTAGTTTTGGTCTCAAAGTATATGCTTACCTTCCCCATTTTGCTCTTGTTCTTGCAGGATATATGAAGCTTCTGGCCTTTTGGAGGGCTCTCAAAGGACCAGGTAAAGCTCTCATCCCACTCTGGGTTCGGGCCAGTTGACACAATCTGACAAATTGATAGTTACAACCAGTTTAAAACATACAGACACTAGAAAGAGAATAGGACAGTGAATCAAAGAGAGAATGGATAAAATTGGCTTCAGATGAGCGCACACAAAAGATCACAAAAGAGCAACAATGACGCACACGTATATGAAAGCGCTCATACCTTGGTTTGCCTGGGTGGAGTGTTGCCAAGTGTAAGCTTGCAATAAACACTGGGGTTTCCAACTGACTGCTTCATATTGTTACCACGCTTGATTATGACCACCAATGTTCCTGGTAAACATTGCAACAAAAATTCTGCCTTCTCCTGAAACCTTGGTGGACCAGACTGGATCAAGTATTGCAGCAAGGGAATTGCATCTGCAGCAGCAATTGACTGAGCCCTAGAAACTTCAGCTGGGCATGCTGACCAAGCTTGCCTCAGAAGAAAAAGTGCATCCAAGGCAGCCTCTTGAGTCGCCTCTGACCCTGTCTTGAGGGAGGTAACAAGATGGGGAATACTTAGTGTTGCAGGCTCGGTGGCTCTCAAACGTGGGAAATTGCCAAAAAGAGCATTTAGAGCCTTCAGGTACTCCTCATTTACAGTTCCAGTCGCCCACAAATCTTTCTCAATAGCAGCTGTTACACCATAAAGGTATATTAGATATATTGGACTATTTTTCTTTCCCCCAACAACCCTGTTTGCTTGGCAAAGCAATCCAAGGAAAACACTGGTTCCAATATGATACGAATAAAATATATAAAGAAACAACTATTTTTGTTTCAGATTGCTGCACAAACTGTCTTTGATTATTTTTACGCACATTTAACAGGGAACATACCTTTGCAGATAAATAATTGATCAACAAACAACATGACAATAACCTTGGCAGAGAAAGGATAGAAGAGTAATAGCTCAAATAAAAAAGAAACCCATTAGGTTGCCAAATAAAGTGAATTGGGGGTATAAAACAACCATAAGTGATAAGACTGAGTTTATTCACGTGTCCTGAAAAAACTACACTATAGTGCACACTGACACGTAAAGTTCATCCCCATCTCACTAAAGGGTATTAGTGGACAAAATTTCATCAGCAAAGGTATACTAAGTTCATCAAACATAGTTCAGATATTCTGCATACAACAACAACTGAAAGAAAAAAAAAAAAACCACACACACACACACACAAACACACACAGAAGCGGGCGAGGAAGGAGGAAGGGAGAGAACTTACCAGTGATGGATCTGACTGTTTCACTAGAAGCATACTCTTGAATGGTATGATTAGAAAATAGGAGTTTAGTAAACATTGCTGCCTGTACAGCTGTATCTGGGTCGCTTGTACCAATTAAATCCAACACAACCTGAACCCCACCAGCCTCGGCAACTGCTCTTTTATTAGATCGACTGTACATTACAAGATTCTGCAAAGCACATATAGCTACAACTTTCATTTCTTCAGTTGGTTGCTCTTCAAGCACATTAACCAAAGCACGGCAAGCTGAAACAGCATCAGCGCTTCGAGCAAGACCCTCATTCTGGAAAAGGTCACCAAGAGCCAAAGTTGCCAGTAATCTTGCTTGCTGAGCTTGGGTCTGGGGATCCAAGAGGTACTGAGACAATGGTAAGATGGCAGACTTTGTAGCTTTAGTTTCTCTAATCTTCACATTGTTCAACAATACTTCCAACAGTCTTGCAGCAGTTTCCTCACACTGATGGCATCTGAGAAGTTCCAAAAGAGCCTCTATGGCACCACTTTCAGCCATTGCCTCAGCAGCGGTTGCATCATCACTCTCCAGCACTAGCAGAGCATTCAAAGCACCAATTACTGTGGCTTCTGATCCAGAACGAAGCAACCTTACCAACACAGCAACGGGCACTTCCAAATAAAATTCAGAACTAAATTGAAGAATACTAGATAAAACAGAAGCACCAGACTCCCACAGTGCATGGGGAAGTGAAGGATCAGATTGCAATATCACTTTGGACAGTTCAATAACACCACCCTCTTTTGCAATTTCATTTGGCCATGTTAGTGCAATACTAACAAGAGCCTTTACAGCTCTTTGCTGCAATATGTGTATACCGGAGCCGAGAACCCGAATAAGGGGACTAATCACTTGCTGTGTAACGGGGTCCTTTTGAAGGTGTTCCTCTGACAGTAAATGCGATAGAAGCTCTGCTGCCAATTGTTGTACAGCCGGAGAAGGAGAATCAAGCAATGGGATAAGTGGTTCGATAGCTTGGTGGGATGTTAAAGTATAATCAGCACGGCACTGCGGATGCTCCAAAATATTAACAAGAACCTGTAATGCACTATGCTGTCCATCAGGACCAAATTCTGGTCTTGTTAACAACAAGAACAGGGGCTCAACCACTTTTGCAGCAGATGGTCCCTTAGCAATGCTAGCATTGTTGGTCAATATCCGAAGCAATTCTGCAAAAGCCGCACAGAGAAAATCCGGTGCTTCATGAAGGATATCAAGTATGCTTTCGATTACTCCAGCTTTCACCATTTCCATCTTACAAGCAGGCCTGTCTTTTCCAAGCTTCACAAGAGCTCTAGAAATAGCCTCATGAAGCAAGTAATTCTTACCATAGAGAAGGCCGACAAGAGGAATAACTGCACCATGAGCAGCAACCAGTTCTGCCAGTTGCTCGTCATCAACAAGCTTATCCAATGCACGGACAACCGAATGCTGTGCAGGACTGAACTCGGTCACAAGAAGAGACACCAGAGGTTCAACACATCGTGCTGCAGCCATTGTGGACCTGATTCTCGTATTTCCAAATAGAACACAACACAATTCAGCAGCGTCTCCTTTCAACTCCATTGAACAGCCTGATGACAGGATCCTGCAAAGAACATCTACAGCATTCATTTCAACATCTGCAACTGCTAGGGCTCTTGATGGATTTTCACTCAACAACCTAACAAGTGCAGCAATGGCAGCATGCTGTTCTCTTTCCAGGCCAGTATTGAGAATCTCCACCAGGGGTTGAACAGCTTGTCGAGCAGTTTCTGCGTTCCTTATATGATCAGCAGAAAACAAGCTTTCCAGTGCTTTGGCAGCACTATATCTAGCAGCCCTTCCTCCTAAACGTAAAACTGCCACAAGTTGACCAACAGCACCAAATGCAGATTCGTGTTTTCTGATTTCAGCACTGCTGAACAGAATGCCTAACAGATCAGTAGCGGCTTCCTCAGTTGCATCTTGGGGACCGAGTGATAGATACTTAGTGAGAGCTTCCAAAGCTCCTGATTCTACCATAACAATTTTGTTTGATGGACAGTCTTTTGCAAGCTGAGTCAGAAGCCCAAGTGCCAGAAATGGTGCTCCAGGACGATCAGGGATAGGTTTAAGAAGATCAACAAGTAGAGGTATTGCTTTCCGAGAAGCAGCACCAACCCTTATGTCATCAACTCTAAACAACCTCTCAAGAGCAACTTGATCAGGATAACGCACCAAACCAAACTCCTCTGACAACTCGAGAAGATCACTTATATCAGCATCAGCACAGCCAAGTAAGGAAATAAGCCCACCTGCTGCACCAGAATTTGCAACAGATAGAAGTGTTCCCCTGCTACCATTGCATACAAGACTGGCCATTGCCTGTGCAGCAAAGTATCTGTTTGTGGAGTCCTCTGACCTCAGCATGTTGGCAACTACGGGAATACATTTCATGGTTGCATGTGATCTTATGATATCTCTATCTTGAAACAAAATTGCTAGTAATAACGCACAAATCCATATGCTGTTATCTTCTTGAAAATCAATCTGATTAAATCAGCACAGGACAGGAGAGCAAGGTTAATGTGGAAGTACAGACTCAATGTCATATTCACTACTAAATAGTAAGTGGATAAAAACAAAACCTGTTCATAATGCCTACCCTGGAAATATAGAAAATTAAAGCTGATTTAATGCACCAGTTTTTTCCCCACATGTTAAATAAAATACAAAGGAAAAATAAAAAATAAAAATCAAGCAAAGTACCTGAGAATAACGTGAAGAGCAATTTGAGATCCTGTCCATGAGGACTTCAACTGCTCCAGCCTCCATAATCACTATTTTGCTCTTTTCATCATGACAGGCAACTACAGAAAGTAGCCATATAGATAAATCGACACCAGAAATAACTGCTGTGCTCAAAGCAGATTCATCTTTCCTTGTTTCTTCTTTAGTATGCCTAAATATGCTGATGGACTCTTGGTCGTTAACCACAATATTTTCCGTAGAAGAGTGAGAACTTAGCATTGCAACAAGAGATTGAATGAGAAAGGTGCATGAGTCTGATTGACTAAGATCTTCCACCACTCTTTGGTGACTAACTTTTGCAGCACAAATAAGAAGTGCAACTCCTCCGACTTTAACTTTCGTGGTTGTAGAATTGATCACCCTCTTGGCAATTGATGATATACATCCAGTGGCACTGGCAACTGTATCTCCTAGAACAACTGGCTGATCTCTGCAAAGTCGTGACAATATTTCAATAGCTTTATCCTGCAACACGGGTGCCGCATCAGCAATAGATAAAACTATAGGGGTTATGCTTTTTGGGTATTCAGCCAAAACTGCCCATGCAGGTTTAATCTGCCCATTAACACCTCCAGAACTGGACAGAATAGCAAGTGCATCAAGTGCCTCTGCTGCGGCAACAGATCCACTGTCAGCAGATTCTAGAAAAGAAACTAACGCAAGAACAGTTCCAGCACGATTAACACAATCATTTATAGCAAAATCAATTAAGCGAGATTGGAGAAGGCGAGCAATTGCTGCTGCTGCATGGGTCTTCCCAGAGATAGTGCCTTCACGCAAAACTCTTGTAGCGGGCAGAATAATTTCTTCAGCTACTGCTTTCTCTGAAACTTCATTATCCAGAATAAGATTTGCCAAAGCACATGTTGCCAGCTCTGCAACTTCTAGAACTGAAGAGTTAGCAAGGACAATCAACGGAGACAATGCATCCCTAGCTACAGCAGCCACATCCCTATTCTCCTTAATCGAAAGAAATATTGCAGCAAGGCAGCGTGAGGCTTCAACTAGGATATTTTCAGATTCAACATTAAGCAACTTCATGACTGACCAAAGAGTTTTAACAGCAATGCTACTTTCACGCAAGTCTTTCCTAGTTTCAAATATTCCAGCTAGAGCAGATGCAGACTTGGCTTGAGTCTCTTCTTTAGTTGAACTCAATATTTTTACCATTGTCTCAATTGCATCATTAGCAGCACTACCTTCACGCAATATATCATTGAGTGAAACCACAGAAAGCATACTTCTTAAAGCATCCAAAACATATGTTTTAGATTCAGGAAGATCACTGGTTAACAATGCAGTCAGCTGGCTAATCGTTGCAGTATCAGATTTATGGATTAAATGATTCAAAGTCTTGGCAGCAATTTCTTTCCCATTAGGACTTCCATTCTTGAGAAGCCATAAAAGTGCAGGAACTGCATCAGCGCTTTCAACACATGCACGTATATCTTCACTGTGATTGCATAGATTCCCAAGGATTGTTGCTGAATCTTCCTTGGCTTTCACAGAGCCGGTTTCTAAAATCTGAACAAGTGGAGGGATGCCACCAGCAGCAGTAATAGCCCATTTACTTTCATCATTTTCATTCGATAACAGACAAAGAAGTGCAACCGCACATTCTTGTTGCTGTTCAGATGAAAGTCCGAGAAGAGATATCAAGAGTTGTACCCCTTCACGGCCCTGAAGTGCACGCCACAGACTGCCATCATTATTGCAAAGTGTAAGAAGAGCTCTTACAAGCTCATCCTGAACTTCATTTGTTGCCATTGTGATCAAACCAACAAGCAAACGTTTTGCATCAGAATTTGCAAGTTTAGTTGACAGTAAAGGATTTCCATACAAACTAGCCAGGGCTTCTATAGTCCGTTCCTGCACAAGAAATGGTAACCGAGGTTTAAGCTGTGTAAGTAAAGTCTGCTCGACAGCCAAAGCATCTGATGCTCTAGTTGATTCCGCTTTGCTATCATATATCATAAGAGCCGAAGCTAAAGCTCCTAACGTGTCAGCAACTTGGGCAGGTGACGTGCATGATTCAAGGCTTTGACCAAGACTTGAAATGACATATGATAAACCACCAGAAATGTTTGCTAAAGCGCACATAGCATTCTCCTGCAATGCTTGAGCATACTCACCCTGCATAAACTCTTTTGAAGGGGCTATTGTAGCATTTATTAGAGCAGGAATACCATTAAAATTAGCTATCTCCCGTCTTGCTTCTTTGCACTGAGCAGAGAGAGATTTAAGAGCCCCTGCAGCTTCTGCTCTAACAGGAGCTTCATTACCAGTTCCCAACAGCTTGAGTAGTTGTTTTGTTGCCTCAGCAGCCAGTACCTTGGAACAAACAGATGCATCCTCCATCATCACACAGGCAAGAAGAAAACAAACATTAGCTTGGGTGCTTGACTGTCCAGTTTTCAGCAACTTTACAAGTATATCCACTCCTCCAGCTTGTAATGTTGCGGTCCAGAATCCCTCCGTGCTGCTTGAAAGGTTCCTAAGTGATCCAGTCAACAAATCACCAACCAAGTTACCGTTTTTGAGTCCGTTTCCTAGCTGCTCCCAGAGCACTGGCACAACCCCTTCAGTTGAAAAAATTTTTGATCCCACATGATCCCTTGCACCACCTTGAGAAACAGCATAAATAGTCTTTGCTGCAGCAACTTGGCCTTCTGCCGAGCTAGACTTGAGTAAACCAAGCAGAGGTGGAATGCATCCACCAAGCAAGACTTTAACCCGTAATTCATTCTCCTTACACAGAGAGCCTAAAACAGTAGCAGCTTGTATCTTCACACCAAGTGATCCAGATCGAAGAAGAGAAACAAGTACTGGAACTGCCTGGGAGTGAGATCCAACAGCACTAAAAGCATTTTCACGCGTATCAACGAGTTCCAACAACTGCTTCAATGAATACTCCTTCTCTTGTATAGATGAGGAACTCTGACGTAACTGCTCAATGCATTGGGCGACACTTGCCAATGTCCCATCTGGATCCTCCATGCTACTGCGATCTCTGTAAGCAATATGAAAGCGTCAGACACAAAGCCAGAACTTAATGTTTTATTGACTTAATATTGACAAAATTTGATTGCCATCCTGGTTAATATTGATTGCAAGTATATGATCACTAATTTCTGCATCAAATCGTTCTTTACTCCACATGCCCCTAGGTTGACAGGGTAAATTGAAAAATAAAAATAAGGAAAAGAACAGAAAAGAAAGGTAATCATAGAGCAATTGCAGGATTCATGTCAAGGGAAAAATGAGGATCACGGCCAAAAAGCATAAGGGTAGCCAATGATATATGCCTTAGTTTGTTTCAAGTTTCACTTATTTAGAGTTTTTAAAAGAAATAACATAAAGGAGATGCACTACGGAAAATTATAAGCATCAAGTTCTTTCAAAATTGCAGGTATTGCTTGGTTAAAATAATATACACTTTCCATCAACTCAGTCCACCAAGTCATGACCTACTTTACTGACATCTGAGATGGAAACTTAGAATTAAGTCCATTTATATTAAACCTAATTGCGAAGTTGAAGACAAAAACTGGAAGGTTCATAATTCATGGTATATAACTAGCCATACAGAGTATGCAAGCCAAGGCAGCTCCAACTGCATGAAAATGTCTCTACTATTTGAACTAATGAGAATATTAGAAGGTAAAATTAAGGAACTCTTTAAACTAAATGCAAATACATAATAAGTAGCATTACATGGAGGAAATGTTAAAAGACAATCCAAAGGTAATGCAATCCTATTCAGATGCAGAAACTTGTTTTAACTAGGGAATGTGGCCACTCCAGGAACTATGAACATTACTATAACTAGCTTAACAACAACGAAGTCGAAAATAATTACCAAGTTGCTAAATAATATTTTACTGCAAGTTAATGAAAAGGATTTGCATATAATGAAGCTTGAACAGACCTTGACCCCATCTTTGCAACAGAAAGTGGCGTCGGAGGCTCTGAATCTTGAACTTTCATATTGCCATTTGTTTCCTGCAACCATAAAAATGAAAGCAATGATCATAAATAGGAATATACATGAACTTTCCTATTAAAGGAAATCAAAGATAAATTCTGAAAGGTGAACTGAAGAGAGCCAGAAAGTAATAATATGAAAATATATAACATCAGAGATATGCAGAATATATNACCTAGAAATATAAAGAACCCAATCTTTTTCTCCCCGTTGGTAATTGTGTCTCACATTTCCAAAAATTAAAAAACTAGTAAATATATAAACAGATAAATAAAGCAAAAACTCAAGGAAGAAAGATTTTGCAAGAGTTATTATTCTGATAAGCAAGCATCTCAAAAACCTATTAGCTAGATGAACAAATGTGCGGATGGATACTATGCCGCACAAATGCAAACCACTTTCCGCATTACCAGAGACGTTCAGCTACTTACAAGCAGCTTTGGCATCTACATCTAGCATTATAAGATTTTTATGCTGATTTTTCCTTTTTTTCTTAATAGATCTTGCATGGCAAACGGATTCCAATCCTATCCCACATCGCCCACAAAGAGATCAATATAGCTCCATTCCACTCCTTGCAAATTGGGCTTCAAGATTACTTCACATATCTCCTCCCCCTCAATTTTCTTACTCGCCCCCAAAATTATAAACATAAAGTACAATATTTCATGTGAGAAAACGAGCAAAAAGTGTCAAAGACAAACCAAATCATTAGTGGCAAGGCTGCTGCCATTGCTGGCGAACCTCCAAGACAGTGTCGCCGCCAGCTTTGCTTCACTTCACTTCACAATACTAAAGAAAAATCAACCAAGAAACCTGCCCTTGTCCAGATCTACCTCAGAAACACAGTCCAAAGAATCAAAGCCTCCTGCCAAAGAACAAAACAAATACCCAAATGAATAATTCGACTATATTCAGATGCAGATCAAACCACCCAAGTCAAAGCTCAAGTCACCACTGTACAAGACATGAACATCCAATCTAAAATAACCAAAAGACACGATAAAAATTGAAAGAAACGCATAGAGTTGAATCAGAACAGTACTATCAATGAGCTAACGAAGTTCAACCAAACTAACCTACTACTACTTCTACTACAATATAAACTCAATTACTCCATCTCTACCTCAGTTCCATTCAATTATGTTCTGTTTTATTACAAACCAAAGAAAGGGTAAACACAGCCAAACTCAAATTAAGCATAATTGAACCAATTCAATCAAGAAAATGAAACTCCATTTCCAATTAAAACCAATCACATTCATGGAAAACCACAAGCTTTAAACAAGATTTGACTTGATGTCAACGAATCCGGACCAGATCGAGCACAATCCAAATCAAGTCTTAAGCATTTCAGCACCGAGTCAAACCCAAAAAGATAAGAATGATACGAAATGCAGGAATCTGATTGCAGATTTTGAATCGATTTTCTTACAAAATCAGTAGAGAAAAACTCTCTTCACCAAAATTTTCCCGGAAAATTTTTTTCAATCTTCAAATAAATGAATGCAATAGAAAGATAGAGATATAGACATAGAGAGAGAAAGAAGCTGACCTAGAGAGAGAAATGCGAAGGCAGTTTGGAGCATCAATTGGTTTCGTGAAGTGGAAGCGAGCAAGCAAAGCAAAGAAGAAGAAGCTCACCAAAAGCAGAGAGAGAGATATAGAGAGAGAAGCTAGTGTTTATTGTGTTAGAGAGAGAGTAATACGTTTTTTTTGTTTTGTTAGATACTCTGTTTTTAGAGAGAGAGAGAGAGAGAGAGTGTGGACTGGGGGCAAATACTACAGCCTCTCACCGTCAGAGCCTAATTAGACGACCGACAATTTAAAGCTCAAAAACATCACGGCTTGGCTTGGCTTGGCTCGGCCTCAACCTGGGTTTTGAGTGTTTTTGCACTTTTTTTTTTTTTTTTAATTCTTGAAGCTCCGTATGGAATCCCGAATTTTGGAGGAAAACAAAATTACAAGAAAGAAATTATGAAAAAAAAAAGAAGAAAATATTTTTCTTAGAAGTTTCTAGAATTTTATTTTGAAAATTTTGGTTTTACTAATTAATATATCAAATTTTTATATATTAAAAAATAATATCAAATTAAATTTTGATTTTTATTGAAAATAATTTTATTATTTTGTGTTTCAATCCAAACAAAATAAAATGGAATCCTTAGAATTTATTTTTTTCTCCAAAAATCCAAGTTTCAAACGAGATAAAATTGGCAAGAGTAAATTGTAAAAAAATATCCTAAAGTTCAGGTATTCTATAATCTAAACCCTGAAATTTAGATTCTACAAAAAAAATACCATGAGATTATGAATTTACGAAAATCAATACCATACACTGCTTTTTTGTCATTTTTAGTAACAAAAAGACAATAATATCCTTCATTAAAACTAGATTAGTCCTTATTATTCTCCTTACTTTTGATGGTATTATTGTCTTTTACTCGTTAAAATTATTCAAAAAGTCAATCCGATATATCAACTTCCATAAATTTTTAATATTAGGATATTATTTTACAAAGTCTAAGTTTCATCATTTAAATTGCAAAACACACAAAATTTAGGCTATTCTTTTGCAGTTCACCCAAACCTAATGATTCAATATTAGTTGTAAGTTTAATCGCTTTAAGTATGAAAAATTAACATATAAATCGTAAATTTGTCTCAATCGACTCCTTCAAAGATAAAGGTATTGTATTAAGTTGTGGTTGTAACCTCATCTGATTGATGTAGGTTAAAGCTTATTAGGATAAGCTAGATCTAACGATTAAGCTTAAAGGTTAAGCTTATTTAATAATATTTGTAGTTGTCCTTTTAAAAGTGAAATGAAGAAGATGTCCTCAAAATGTTGTTCAGCAAATCTTGATCATCTATGTTACAAAACATAAAATATAAATATTATCAAATAAGCCTTTCTGAAATTTTATTAAACTTTCCTCCAAAAGTCCCCTAATTTCTCACATATGCTCAGCCTAATAAATGTTACAGAGTTAATTATAGTAATGACTCTTGAATTATACTTATCATACCACTTTGGCTCCCAAATTTTTGATTTACACAATAATAGCTCATAAATTATGCAACTGTCACAGTAATCGTCCATTTATCCCTAATTTTTAGTTTTTTAATATAAAATAGTTATGGACAAAGTATTTAATTATGCATTATGTGTTATGAAAGGTCTTGGGTGATGTTTCAGCGCTTGCCGGAAGCCATGAAAATCTTAACTTGGAATGCCCGGGGGTTGTGTAACCCCGGCGCATTCGAAAAACTCCGTGGACTTGTCCGTAGTTCACAACCTGCTGTCGTTTTTGTTATGGAAACTCATTTGTGGGGTAGGAGCGCCAGATTGGTTTTCCTCATGGCATCTTCGTTGATAGCATTGGTCGAAGCAGTGGTCTTGCTCTTTGTTGGAATGACGATGTTCACGTTAATTTAATTAATTTTTTTGCTAATCATGTTGACTGCGAAATAGTGCTACCTGATGGAAGAATATGGAGATTAACGGGCGTTTATGGAACCCCGAAGGCTAGTAGGCGACGACATACCTGGGACCTCCTTCGGCGTCTTGCTCTGATGTCTACTCAACCTTGGTGTTGTTTAGGTGATTTTAACGCTATTCTTTGTCATGATGAGAAGTTAGGAGGATTGGAGAAAAGTAACCTTTCCATGAATTACTTCCGTAGAGTGCTTGAAGATTGTGGTCTTTCTGACTTGGGTTTCGAAGGTGAACCGATGACTTGGAATAATGGTAGGGGTGGTAGAGCCAATGTTCAGGAAAGGCTTGATAGAAGAGTTGCTACTTCGGAGTGGCAGTCTCTTTTTCCTGGCTATAAATTGTCTCATTTGGATTTTTGGGGATCCGATCATCGGGCCATTCTTTTGGACATCTTTCCGAGTTTAGATGGTGCAGTCTCTAGTAATAATGGACGAGGCTTTCGTTTTGAGCCTACATGGTTGTGTGATGATGAATGCATTGAGGTTGTGGCTCGTTCATGGCAGTCTCGTAACTTTTCAGGATCAGTTGAATCCTTTTTGAGTGGTTTGAAGAAATGCGGCACGAAATTGAGAAGATGGAAAAATTTGGAAACCTTTCTAAGAAAATCAAGAAGGTGCAGAAGTCCCTTGATTTGTTATATAGAGGACCTCAATCTCAAGATGCAGTTATGGCCATTAAATCTTTAAATAAGGAGCTGGAAAAATTGTTGATTGTAAAGGAGTATTATTGGAAACAAATGGCTAGATCTGAGTGGTTGCGGGGTGGACATACCAACACTAAATTTTTCCACTCAAAAGCCAATTCTAGAAGAAAGAAGAACTCTATTCGGGGGCTGGAGGATGAAGATGGTCGTTGGAGGGACAAGGTGGAGGATTGTACTAGTATCATTGAAAGGTACTTTGTGGATATTTTTTCTTCTAGAAATCCTACTACTGAAGAGATAGAGATGATGACCACTCTTTTAGAACCTAGAGTTTCTTCTGATGTAAACTCTAGACTTATGATGCCTTTTAGCGAGGATGAGATTAAGAAAGCTGTTTTTGGTATGGGACACTTGAAAGCTCCTGGACCCGATGGATTTTAGGCAATTTTTTACTAGAGATGTTGGCATTTGGTTGGAACAACGGTGTGTAGAATCTGTTTGAAAATTTTAAATGATGGTGAAGAAATGGGAGAATTGAATAAAACTCATGTAGTCCTCATTCCAAAGATTGCCAACCCAATAAAAGTCTCTGATTTTCGACCTATTAGCTTATGTAATGTGGTTTATAAGATCATCACCAAAGTTCTTGCTAACAGGTTGAAAACGGTTCTGTCCTCAGTAATTTCAGACACTCAGAGTGCGTTTGTGCCAGGACGTCTCATCTTGGATAATATTATAGTGGCGTTTGAAGTCTTGCATTCTCTCAAGAAGCGAAACAATGGGTCTAAAGGATGGATGAGCCTTAAGCTTGATATGAGTAAGGCTTATGATCGCGTTGAGTAGAGCTTTGTTGATAAAATGATGGCGGCTTTAGGTTTTTGTGGTCGGTGGAGAGAGCTTATTATTCATTGTGTGTCCCGACCTTCCTTCTCTTTTATTGTCAATGATGTTCCCAGGGGTAATGTTGTGGCTCAACGTGGTTTGAGATAGGGTTGTCCACTTTCGCCTTATTTATTTTTAATTTGTGCAGAAGGCCTTTCTTCTTTATTAGTGGAAACGGAGAAAAGGAAAACAATAACGGGTTTCTCTTGTGCTGGTGGGCCAAGGGTGAGTCATCTTTTTTTCGCTGACAATAGCCTTATCTTTTGCAAGGCAAATGTTGAAGAGCATAATAATGTTAAAGAGATTCTTAAGATTTACGAAAATTCCTCAGGACAGTGCATAAACTTTGGTAAGTCCTCGGTAACGTTTAGTCCTAATGTTGGAGATAGGGAAAGATTTTTTATTCAAAATATTTTGGGTTTAGACTCTTGTCATCTCATACAAAATATTTGGGACTGCCTTCTATTGTGGGAAGGAAGAAAAAATAGGCTTTGGCAGATTTTAAAGATAGAGTGTGGAAGAAGTTACAACTTTGGAAGAGCAAGCTCTTTTCTATGAGGGGAAGGGAAATTCTCATCAAAGCAGTTGCGTTGGCAGTGCCCACTTATGCTACAGGGGTTTTTCGATTTCCTAGATCATTTTGTTTGGAACTACAGGCTATGGTAGCAAAGTTTTGGTGAGGTGGCAATAACAACAGTAAGAAAGTGCATTGGAAGAGATGGGAATTACTTTGCCTCCCTAAAAGGGGGATTGGGGTTTAGAGATTTGGAAATTTTTAACCAAGCCATGATTGCTAAACAAGGCTGGAAGATTCTCACTATCCGAACTCTCTTATGACCCGTGTTCTTAAGGCTAAATATTTTAAGAATTGTGACTTTATGGAGGCAGGTGAGGGTCTAGTCCATCATCTATATGGCGAAGTATTTCTTGGGGGAAGGAGGTGCTTTCATTGGGGCTAAGGTGGAGAGTGGGTAATGGTCGAAATATCCATCCTTTTCGCGACCCTTGGTTACCGAGGCTTAACACTTTTAAACCTATCACCCTTGATCCTGGTCTTTCTGAAGGGTGGCGTGTCTCAGACTTTATTTTACATGATTCAAAGAGCTGGAATGTTGATTTTCTCAAACAAATTTTTTGGAATGTTGATATAGAGTTAATACAAAATCTGCCCTTAAGTGTTTGAAATTTGAAGGATTCTTTATTGTGGCATTTTGATAAGAAGGGTCAGTATTCTGTTCGTTCGGGGTACAAGGCCATGATGCTATTTTTAAGAGATGTCTCTTCTTCGGCTTATAACCCGATACGAAAATGGTAGAAAGGGCTTTGGAGGCTAAACGTTCCGACCAAGATCAAGATTTTTCTGTGGAGGGTCTTTCATGGTATAATTCTAACTGCCTCAGCTATTACCTCTAGAGGGATTGGACATTCTCCTCGTTGTTTCAAGTGTGGACACCAGTTGGAATCAATATCTCATGCACTTTTTTATTGCCCTTTTTCAGCAAGTTGTTGGGCGAATACTCCTTGGGGGGGAATTGATCTCCTCTCTTAAAATTTATTATCATGAAGACATGCTATTGAGATTGTTCACAGATCTGTCCAGGGAGGATTTTGAAGCTCTGGTAGTTGCCCTTTGGTCTTTATGGAATGAACGGAATGTGGCATGGCATAGGTCCGGGAGCAAACATCCAGCTCGTGTTCGAGACGATGCAGGTTTTTTTCTTTATGAGTTTCAGAAAGCTCGGTCCCGAATAGAAGGAGTGGGTCCTCCTCCTGCTCGTGTTGTGCGCGTTAAATGGGAAAGACCATCGGAAGGATGTTTTAAACTCAATGTAGATGCAGCAGTGGATGGAACTTTAGGTCGTGTTGGTGTGGGTAGAATTATCAGAGATTGGAATGGCTGTACGATTGCTTTTTTCGCCAAATCCTTTGCCTTCTCGCATGGGCCTTACACTGCGGAACTCTTTGCTTTGCGAGAAGCTCTCTCATGGTGTAGAGATCAGTCCTTATCAGTGAAGTTTGTTGAAAGTGATTGCTTAAATGCTATTAAAGCAATTAATTCTCAAACTGGTCTCTCAAACGATGACATTCTGATTGGAGACATCCAATACTTGTTTGCTGATTGCGGTGTAGGTTCTTGTTGCTATGTGGCTCGTGAGAGCAACAAAGTAGCCCATACACTTGCAAAACTTTCTCTTAGAGATGACTTCGCTTCATTTTCATCAGTTGTTATTCAACGTTGTATTACCCAGATTGTGCCTGATGATTTGAATGAATAAAAGTTTTTAGTCTTCTCTTTCAAAAAAAAGAATCTTATTCTCAGTCATAATTACCAAACTATGTTCTTTACACATGATTCATTTTTGCTAAAAATTTAATATTTTGTAAAAAAATAATCATTGTTATAATAATTGCACGAGTCTTGATAGTCTAGTATGTAAATTGAAAATCTAGAATTTTATTATTGACTATAGTTACAAGACTGTGTGCTTTGTAATGACTTATTTCTATTAAATATTTAACAGTTTGTAATAAACAGATTATTGTTGCAACTTTTCAAGAGTTATTATTGTGTGCGTTTAAAATTCATGGGACTAAAATGATATAATAGGTATAATTGAAGAGCTACTAATATTATTAACTCAGGCTTACAATCTAATGCTTTGGGATAATTAATGGTCGAAAATACCTCTAAAACTTACTATACTCCACCTCTTACTCTCTTTGTGCTCTAGTTGCTTAGTGTTTTGGCCTTAAATGGATTTAATGGAGAAGCAGGATTTTGAATGTCCAAAGTTTTTTTTTTTTTCAAGTTTTGTTTTGATATTTTGAGGATAGTTTGGTCAATAAACATAGATTACAAAGTTTTATTAAATGGAGCATATACATTAAATTAGAGACACTATGGAGTATATTTAACAAACTTTATATTAAAAAAAAAAAAGATAGGGACACTAATTTTATTAAGTACGATCTCTAAGCCTCAGGTCAAAAAGTAAAAGAGATAGAAAATATTCACGTGACAAATATGTATTATCTTTTTAAAAATATAGAAAAGAAATATAATTAGTCCAATTCTGTTTTATTATCACCTTAGTCAAATTCAATTAAATAGAAATTTCATAAAAGTATTATTATCTGCTTATCTGGATTCCCAATAATCGGTTATTTTTTTACCACTCCCTTGCCTATGGAACTTTACTAGTTCTAAAAATATAGATATAAACTGATTCAAAAAAATATATATAGATATAAATATTGGTCACTCTGACCATTTCTCTTCTCAAAGGGGGTTGTATTTTACATTTTACTCTGAGTAATTAGATTAGGGCTGTAGATATTAAAGTCAAATTAAAATTGAAAAAATATTAATTCTTGGATTTTCATATTTTAATTGAAAAAGACAAAACATTATTATTTTTTAAATAATTGGTGGCATTATTTCCTTCTCTTGGGATTTTCCAAGTTTATATATATATATGTTTCTATTATCTTTTCTTTAATAATCATTTCATTGGTATGAATATCTTAGTTCCATAATTATATTCTCATGGAATTTTGTTCTATCAGATTTTAAATCTATATATATTTTTGTTATTTTTTTTTATAGTTTTTTATATAGATACGAATTTTTTACAATTCAAATCTAGAAAAAATTCATAATGAATGTTGCATTGTTCAAGAAAATGTGCTCTATTAGGGTCGATGTTATACTACAAATGATGAAAGAAAAATTTTTGCTGCTATACTTTGTGAAAATCTGAAAATAATTGATTTGAATAAGGTGTATTTAAATTGAGAATCTGAAAATTGGAAAGGAGAATTTGTTTCTGAAAATGCGTTTGGTGGTTGCATTTTCTTATTATTTCTGAGTTTAAAAAATGTAAAATTGTGTTTGGTAATGTATTTCAAAATAAAACAACAATAAAGATAAATGCTCAAACGTTCACCATTTCTTTTCTTTCTTTCTCTTCTTAAAAAAAATGAAAAAAAAAAATCCACCGAGAACACTGAATTATATTAATCAGAAGACAAGAATATATCTCTTTTTACATTATTAGAAACCCAATCAGGGACAGTTTCAAACCAAATTTTACAACATCTTAAATGGCCTTTCTTGGCTAAACACCTTTAACAAGGTTCACAGTTCACTACATTCAAACAGTCAGTTTCAAAGAGATGGGAAATAATCCATCATCTTGAGCAATATCAATCCTGCATCTAACAACCAAATGGTTCTGAATTATGAAGCCTAAACCAATCAACAGCAGCATCTGCAAACAATTTCAGGAAGCCCACAGCAGGCTTTAACTTTGCATGTGGAGAAACAAACGTAAATGTACCCTCAATTCCCATATCCTCATGAAAACATATACGAATAAACTTCGTGAGTTCACTCTCCATCTTTTAGTATAGGTTCGAACAACTATGCATTTATGGTTAATAATAGTTCATACCAAGAAATTTCTAGTAAAGCAGTAAAAGATTTGATTCTTTAATCCAAAAAGAAAAAAAGTTAACTCCACATCACTACAATTAACTTTGATACAAATGGATTTCTCCAAATATATTAATGACATTATGAACACATAATTTCACAGTACATACTTGCAAAAATTAGAAAAAATTATGGAGTATAATGCAAGACCAAATATCATTAGCAATTTAGAAGATCTAGTCTACCAAACAATCTACAAGATCCAAAATTCAAACAGAGAATGTGTAAAACGAAAACCCAATTCTTACAAATCAATTACAACCGTAAAATAAGAGTTGGGGTAGGGACATTTCACATGATAATAAGACAATTTCTCAAAGAACTCGTATATATGTAAAATAAAAATTAAAAAAAGAAAAAAGAGAAAGAAATATAAGATGAAATTATATGAAGACGACAAACCTTTTGTTTCTTGGGTAGAGAGGAAGAAGACGAAGAAGACTGGATGAA
>JXTC01000271.1:266572-286588 GCA_002914845.1 Trema orientale
AAAAAAAAAAGAAAAAAGATAATTGCATTTATTGAATATTATATATGTAAAATGTATAATAAATGTATAAATGTATGATACTTATTTGGTTTAACATTTAGAAAAACAAGCACATTATCAATCGGGAAACATGCAATATATTTGTTTGTAAATTAGGAGGCTGATTTTCCAAACCAAATTATTGAAAATTCGGCTTCTTAATCAAAGTATTCTTCTTTGTCTGTAAGCATTTGATGTGGGACCTTAGAGAATGATTGAGACTCAATACCAGCTAGTAAAATTGTGAGTAGTGAGAGAACATGAAAATCAAAGAGTTTTTTATCCAAAATATAAAAAAAAAAAAAATCAAAGAGTTTGTATTTTGTTAAGCTGAGTTGTAATCTCTCTCTGGGCAATGGGACCCATGTTCCTATTATTTCTTAATTAAAAAAGTTTTTCCAGGAAAACTGATTTTTCACCTAATTTTGATTAAGACAGTTAAACTAGTATCAGCAATTAATAATTATAAAAACTGTGTGACCAAATCATTTCCCCTCTGTCGAATGATAATACAGATTTGCAGTTGGCTTCCAAAAATAAAATTAAAAAAAAAAAAAATACAGATTCGCAGTTAGTGTCAGCCCGTATTTTTTTTTTCGTTTGTTGAGTAATTTTTTAAGTTAGAAAATTATTATGCTGGAATTTTCGTTGAGTTGGACATTTTAACTGTCCTTTGAATATATTCAAAATTGTAGAAGAAGGGTTTTTGATTTGTTTTTCACCAGACAGTTGTATAGGATATTCTCATTTGTTAGATATAAAATTGAAAATTAATGTCAGTGATTGAAAGCTCTAAAGTCTAGTCCACCTTATTGTTGAAATATCTAAGATTAATATTTGATTATAGTTGAGAAAACCAACAAAAATCTTCTGACTTCTTCAAAAAAAGAAAGAAGAAAATGGGATTATTAAAGAGATATCAAAATATAATGTGCCAACGTTTAGGTTATCACAGGTTGTATAACCCACGCTTTTGCTGCGGGTTATATTAAGTTGTGATATGAGATAGAATAAATCGGTATATAAAATATTAATTATATCATTTATAATATATTATAATTTTTTTTATTTTAAGATGCTACGGATTATATTAAGTTGTGATATGAAATAGAATAAATCGGTTTATAAAACATTAACTATATCATTTATAATATACTACAATTTTTTTTATTTTAAGATGTTATAATTTTTATAATAAGATGATATTATTGTACAATATAATAAAGTACTGTTTAAAATATTATAAAATATTATTCTAATGTTAAACTTTGATCATTCCTTTCATAGTTTTTCTTTTCCTTTTTTCTCTTGCTCTTCTTAACTGCAATTAGAAAAATAATTTTTTTAGAATAGGAAGAATGAATGAGATTAATTTATATGTTTTTTTTTTTTAAAAAAGAGAAGATAATGAATTTTCGTTATTATGATATAAAATATTTATCTTTAAGTATAAGTAAGTTAATTACCAAAGTCCCTATATTAGAAGATTCAGAATATCATCATAACTAAGTGCATAGTCTTTATTTCAAAGACAATGGTAATGTTGTTTACATTGACGTCATTATGATGAAAAATTTCTTGATATTATTCTTTTATTTATCTAATTAAGAAAATAAAAAACAAATGTTATTATGTTAGTATTTATTTATTAAAAGTGATCAAATAATATAATTATATAAAATTATTTGTTTTCTGTACTAATTTTTCCTATTATATTAATTTATTTATGCTATATTAATTTTATTTAAGAATATTATTTCTAACGTTATTATTATACTGATACATTAAAGTTATTTATGATATTTTAGTTTATAATTTTTTCAAATTATTCTATTATACTATGCTTTACTTATGATTATTTAATTGTGACTCATTATTTTTTATATTATTATTGTTATATTATTAATACATTAAAATATTTTTTATGTTGTGTAAATTATTTTTTTGATATTATTTAAGTTATTTTAGTTTGTTATTATTTTTAATAATTACATTATTCTATTTATTTTGGTATGTAAAAGCTATTTTTTCGTTTTTCATTCTTTTTAGAACAATTAAATTATAAATATAAATATTTTTTAAAACAATATACTAAATGCATGTATTTTTGTTTAATGTATATTAATTTTGTTTATTATTATTTATCAGTATATTATGTAGAATGAAAATCTTTTTCTTTTACTTATTTTTTTTAGTTAATAGGTTTTTTTAAGAGTTTTTTTTTATTGACTAAATAGCTAGGTACATTTTTTTTTCTTCCAGCAATGTCATTCAGATTGACATCTTTTTTTGTTAAAAATATAATTATCTTAAAAAAGGTTCATCTATTGACATTATTTTTAACTTTCTTTATAAAAAATGTAAATTTATTCATCTTCTGTGTAATTAAAGTTTTATATCAAAATCGTTTATATAGTGTATATGGCAAAAAAAAATTTGTACTTAAATCTATTTATAAATAATTTAATAAAATTTACTAAAAACATTCATTTTTTTATTATAACGTTTCAAATCTTACGTTGTAATTACTATTGATTAAAGTAGAGTGTAATTATAATTCAAATTATGAAGGTTATAATGCACTATCTATTCAAAATATTCGTTACAGTGGCATTAGTCGTCTTTTCAATCTTCTTTCTAGATTATTGATATGGCTCCTTTTTTCTTTTTGTCTCAATTGAAATTTCATCTTCTCTATATATACTTTGATATTTAAATTATTTCTATGAATCACGTATCTTCCCTATTATTAAGATTATAAAAGTAAATTCTAGATATAATGTGAATCATTAAAATCAAGTCTAAAATACCATATTTGATTACATACAATATCAAAGTCCTTGAACTTAAATGTATAAAACATTAGACTACATACATATAACAGAATTTAATACATAACAAAAATAAATTGTCCTCAATAATTTTACAACAAAATAAATTGTAATTTGTTTTTCTTCTTTCTTCTTTTTTTTTTTCATAACATAATCTCCTTACTTGTCTTTGTCAATGAAACAGTAAGAATTCTTTGATATCACTGTTTGTAAGCCTCTATTATAATCATATAATATATATAAATAAATATAGTGAACTAAGTACATGAATATATGCAAAAATTTGGCTCAGATATATCAAGGCATCATCAATATATGGCAGATTTATGAGAATGTATTTGTAAATATTTTTCTAACTACCTAAGAAACTGTTTTTTGGGTAAATAAAACATATATTTCTGGCAATTAGATAAATATACAAAACATTATGAATGTATAAAAAAATATGCCATATATATTATACTACTCAAATAACAGGATCTAAATAATAGGAGTATAATCTAAGACCGCTCAAAAACTACCAAATGAATAAACTAATAAAAACTAACTATTAATAAAAAAGAAAAAATAATCTGAAAAAAGAAAGGAAAAAAAAAAGAGAAGCAGATTTTAAAAACTGAAATTAAAATAAATAATTAAATGACCAAAAGACTAAGTCCAATTACTCAATCAAAACCAATATAAAAAATTGTTTTAGTAAAATCAATACGCAGCCGAAGTAAAAAGATTGAATAAAGCCACCCACATACTAACAACAAACAGGATTATAGAGGCAAAGATGCAATAACACATGAACAATACATGAATCGGTGTATATGCATCTAACTTATCCAAATTTATTAGAAAATCCCTCCAAACAACCATTCTGTTAAATATTGTAAGGACTAAACTATCAAAGCATACCATAAAACATTAACGATTTTTTTTTTTAAAGCAATAAATAGATATGTTTAAAAATCAAAGATTACTGTTATTTATACAGTAAATCGCTCCTCAATTTTGGTATATATAAATAATAAGTATAAATATAAAAAAATATAAAGTTATGAATACCAAAGATACTATTGAAAAAATTACAATAGCACTTCAAAACTAAAAAGAGTCATTAAACAGTAACAAAAAGCATTATTCATAACAATTTTCGAGCAGTCAATATATTACTTCAACAATCATCATCACCAAATATTTAGAGAATTATAAAAGACGAAAGAGAAAGACCAAAACGGAACTAAGTAACAAACTAACAGAGAAAAAATACAAAAGTAAATACTGAATAAAAAGGCTTGACAAAAGAGCAAACAGAATTAACAGAAGGGGAAAAAAAAAACAAAGAATGATTGGTGTAAGGACTCAACAAAAAAAGATATCAAGTACAGAAGCGAATGATTGGTGTAAGGACTCAACAAAAAAAGATATCAAGTACAGAAGCGTTAAAAGGAATACAAAAATATTTTTTAGTATCTGCTGTAAAAGCAAAAAAATAAATACTTCAATAGAGCACAATAATTAACACCATAACAGAACTTAACCAAATTCTAAATCAACAATAAAATTAAAAAAAAAAACAGTTTAATAATACATAACATTCAATATAATAATAAAGAAATAAACATTTTGACAGTATATAAACAGAACATAGGATAAATCTTAATTAATAACAAAACAAAATATAAGTGTAAGTCAAAAAAAAAAGAAAAAGAAAAGAAACATAACATAGCATAATAAATAATTATAGTACCTAAAATGGTCCTAAGAAGAAGCCTTTCAAACTATTTTTAAGAAGATAGAGGTTAAATAAAGAGTAAAATGGAGGATAAAAACAGAATAAATACAGCAGATAGCAGTAAATTGAGAAAATTCTAAATAAGAACCAAGGTAAAAGTGGGCAAAATATAAAAATCATAATAAATAGTCTCACTATTTATAACCAAATAATATTAAAGATAGCAGAAAAAGGATTAAAAAAAATGAACACATGGCCATATCTAGAACAAACACCTAATTAAAATGAATGTACTATGTATATATATATATATTCAAAAACTTATTAAACACGAAATTTTGACTGTTCAAATTTATTCTTTTACCCATTTTTTTAAATGTAAATAATAGAAAAATAACTGAAGAACATTAAATATATTTATATAAAAAGGTCTGAAACAATAAATGCAAATGGACACATCATAAAAAAAAAAGATAATTATGGGCACAAAAGAATCAGAAAAATTGATAAATATCAAGCAAAAAGATTAAAAAAATTATTCCGAAAAGAATCCTAATAATACTATCGAAATTTCCACAAAAAAAAAAAAAAAAACAGAATACACAGAACCTAATAACGAATACCACACAAAAAAAAATCAAAAAAATAACAAATTATTCTAGTAATAATCTGATTAATATTCTAAAAAACTCCATTGAAAAAAAATTAATCGGAACAAATAGAACCCATTTTACATATAAACAAAGACAAAACTCAAAATAAATTATAATCCAAAAAAGAACAAAGATAACATAAAAATATATTAAAATAGGAAATTTCAGAGCCAAAAAATACCCGATAAAGCGAGAAGAACACTGCCATAACATAGTACATCTCAGATAAACTCAAAATAAATAATAATCCAAAAAAGAACAAAGATAGCATAAAAAAATATAAAAAAACGAAATTCCAAAGCCAGAAAATACCAGATAAAGCGAGAAAAACGCCGCCATAACATAGTACACCTCAGATCCAGCCACTCGATTTGAAGCTAACGGACAAAGCATAGAAAAACAAAGAGCTAAAAGAAGAAAATGAAAAAAAAAACAGAATAAAAAAAACCAAAATCATATAGCAGGGAAAAAAAACCATGAAGTAAAACACAAAAAAGAAAGAAGCCAAATTCTGAGTGATGATGAATCGAAGAGAGACACATAAATGATTGATCTAAATAAATAAAAGGAGAAATCGTAGAGCACGAAGAGATGAGGAAGAACAAAATATCTAGAAGAGAGAGAAAGAGAGGTCAATAATGACTCTCAACAGTAGTGGAAATGCAAATAAAGCAAGCAAGCATCATAAAATGACCAAAAAGCCGAGATCCCTTAATGAAACAAAGCACATATAAAATGGCATTCTAGTAAAATACACATACATATGTATCCAAAGTTAAAAGTATGACCGGCTAAAAGTTAAAGAAAAGTCAAAAGCACACTATTAAAATATAAAAAAAAAGGGGAATAGAAAGAGATGTTTCAATGGTTTGGAAATTTGTCTGACTGCTTTTTCACCCTTTATGTGGCTCCCCACAAAATTTAAAAAAAAAAAAAAAAATTTGAGAAATTACTGTTATTTGTACAGTAAAAGTAGAGGAAATGAACAGCATTCTCATGCTTCCTTTTAATTATATATAATAATATGGACTAATATGACGTATTAAAGATCAATGGACCATATTATATGGTGACGTTTTCGAATGAGGGATACATGGCGTTTTTTCTTTTTTCCCCGATAAATTGACAGTCTTATGTTGTCTGATGACAAAATAACATTGTAACATTACAGCGTATAAGTCAAGCTAATCAAATACTGATTATTGTTACACTTAAAAGTATTGCCCAATATCGCATCAGTGTCATCTTTCATTTATATTAGCTATTTTCTTCGCTTGTTAAGAGAACATCGTAGTTTTACCATAATATTTTATCTGACCTTACTGTCTCAAATCACATTTTTCATCAAATAGTAATTGTACTTTTGTGAAATAATAGGCAGTTGCCAAATTATTGTTGCTATTTGTATTTAGCCGATCAAATTAATTGAGACGACTAGAGATAGTCAACTCCCTGTCAGAATATGACCTTAATGAAATTGTTAACCATTGCAACATAGACAAAACCTCTAACATTTTTGTTTACACAGTCCTATTCGAATGTTTTGTAGAAAAATGACTAACATAGGCAATATACACGGGGTGGGCATCAACCGCTCTGCACTCTATTGGAAAATCAAGGGAGAATGTCGCTCTCCAAGTTCAAACCCAAGACCACCTATTTCCAGTCCGTTTTACCGCTGGCTATCACAGTTGTGCTAGTTGCCTAATTAGCATGTGAAGAATCTGAGTTACCAAAAGTAGTAACTCTCCATTGTTGAAGAATTCATTTAATTTTTTTTGGGGTAAATTCCTACATCACATATCGAGCGAGTTGGTCCTTATTTGAATCCAGAAAACTTGTTGTTGGAAGACTAGTGAAGTTATGTCCTTATTTGGCGAAATTGAGAACCTTTGAAAAAAAATACTTGGCAAAGTTATAATAAGAGCAGTAGATTTCAAGTTATACAAAAAGTATGAGATTTAGACTATAAACAAAACGTAATTGAGAAAAAAAAAAAAAGGAACTTAAAATACTTAATAAATGTCTGTTACACTTTAGGCTTTAATGCTTAGTGCTTAGTAGGACTAGTTTTGGTGGAGTATAAATAACGCGCAGCAAAATAAAGATCTCTTTGTATAATTTGGATCCTAAGAGGTGAGCTTATATCAATAAAAATATATGCATGCAGATTAATATTAGCTATGTCCCTTTCAGTCGCATCCTACTAATGTGGCCAGTATTTGATCTTTAATCTTAAATGGAAAGTCTTCCAAGACCCAAATATTGGTTGGATGCCATCAATTGGTTAGTGTAGAACTGAAGTTATGTCCCACAAAAGGCAAGAGGGACAATTTTTGTTTGATGGATTTGTCCAATTTTTGATGGCTACGGCAATAAAAATATTCCTTTTTCAAAAAAAAAAAGAAAGAGAGTATTATTTTTAGGAGGCGGTTATAGTAGGGACGCCCGGCTCCTGTTTATACACCGTTTGATGGGAATCTGTGGGGAATCTATTTATACACAGATTCCCATCAAACGATGTATAAACATGGCATTACGTAGGGACGCCCTCACTGTAGACGCGTCCTTATTTTTATTGTATATTATGATAATTTAATTCAATACAAAATGCGAGTAAAACCAAATTCATTTCCTCTTTCAATTTTATTTCACTTTTAGTTTTCTATGGTACAAATTTTTTTCTCTAATCCTTTTAAAAAAAAAAAAAAATCTCTAATGATTAACTATAAGATATAACAACTGATTTTAAGGTTCATTATTGGTGATGTATCATGGTATATCCTATCTTCTTCTTTTTCTATTTCTTTTTTCTTTTTTTTTTTTCCCTTCCATTTGCCAACCCACATAGCGTATTCGTATATAGTAATGAACGTAACACGTGAATATATATATATATATATTGTTTATATATATTTTTTAATTTTTTAGGGGAATACACTGTATTTATATATTACTTTTGTTTTTGAGGGGAATACACAATACATGAACTTGTTAGTCCTCGGTGCTTCCAGAATTATTAGTAGTAAATATAATGGGGGAATTACGAATTATTAAAAAGCACTGCACTGAAGGAAATAGATCTTGTTTCCTAGCAATTTTTTAATTGGTCAAACATAACAGCATATATCCTTATGACACCTACTTTCCTCACAAAATTTGTTATATTGTCTTTATTAGATTGGGCATTACAAATTTACAATCTGCACAACAGAAGCATCTCCAGGTCAGAAAACAATTAACTTACTTAATTTTGAACGAGAATCATAATTATTGAGTAGAATACTAAACATCACCCGTGTGTTTAGCACTATAATTTTCTTGCACCAGTTACATATTGCTATGAGTATATTAGTCTCAACTCTCAAGACTACCATTAGTTGTTAATAAAATCTGTAAACATCACCCCAAAAAAAAAAAAAAAAGAATTCTTCGTGAGTTTATATTTTTCTAGTAGAGGTGAGGTTTTCGAACTTTAACCTCAACATTACTAATAAGGTGTAAGAGTAATTCTATCATTACTTTTTATTTCACTCACATGTCTTATTGTTTGAGGTGTGAACTTTATTGAAAAATCTCATATTATAATAATATTATAAGCTATAATAGAGTTCATATGTCAAACAATAAAGAAAAAAAATGAAAAAGCATTATTATTACCATTAAATTTCTTATATTGACAAACCCTGTTCTCTTTCCTTTGCTAGTGATTCTGGTTATTTTTTCTGACAATAATCCTAGCCTAATAAAAGAATTGTTGGGAATAAAGGTTGCAAAGATCCCTTAAACAAAATGGGAAAGAAAGACAATAAAAACGTTGCAAAGAATACCCAATGGCAAGAAGAAAAAATGTCCAAAATAACTCTTTATCTGATTGGCCATTAATATTTAGCCTTGTAGTAATTTAATGATTTGTCCTTGGAAAGATAGTTTTAATAACTGTTAAATCCATTATGAGATAATTATGCCAGTAGAAAAATGAAAGAAACACATGCCAATTTAAGGATTACATGCACCACCAACTAGAACATGTGTCTAACAGTAAATAAATAATCGGAAAATAAAATTTTGGCATGTGTCTTTACAGCTCAGAAGGGGCAGCCATGGTGCCAGTCAGAATAAGAAAAGGTTTTTTTCCTGATCAACTTCCGTTGCAAACTTTATATGTGTAATTTAATATTTCACTACACACATATATATATATATATATATATATATATATAATTTATGAATCTCGAGTGCATAAGAGTCGGTTTCAAAATTAATGAACGAAAATACAATCAAAATAATAACAACATCAGACTCAATTATGACATGGCAATTCAATGAAGTCTTTAATAGGAATGGTAATTTTCTATGTAATACGGTAATACAACTCGAAAACGATACGAAATAAACGAATTTAGATGATCTATTTAATTTTCGTATCAATTCAAGTTGACATGTGTAATACGAATAATAAACGAGAGGTTTGGGTCAACCTACTTAACTCGAAAATAACCTATGTAACACATTTAATTAAACGGATTGTTTTTGTGTCGTGTCAACGCGACACAAATATGATACATTTATTAGCATTTTAATATTTTAAATGTGATTTTTGATTAATTCTAAACATAATTATATGTGTTTAATTAAATTAATTAAAATATAATTATATTAAATTTAAGTAATCATGTCAATTTTGAATATTCGTGTCAAATAGATCATAATATGAAACATAATACATTTATTAAGCGAGTTACACATATCAGGTCGTATCATATCGTATTACACATATATTAATCGTGTCGTGTTTGAGTTGAAATATTATCGTATCGTGTTCACAATAACACGAATTGCCAACCCTGCTTTTCAATTGCCCAGAGGTTCACACTTTCATATCAGGCCGTTATTCACAAACTTGAACCATTCCAAACCAAAAACTGAAAAGTGGAACTAAAAGAAGGGGGAGACAAGAGAAAAGAAAAGGAGAAAAAAAAATAAGAAAAAAAAAAGTGCTTAGATGCCAAGTTTATCTCACAAGGGACTTGGGAGAAGAGAAACAAAATTTTATTCATAAAATCATCTCACGTTGGACCAGAAGAAAATGATTTTAATTTCTTACAGAGCTCCCGAGGACCCGAATTCCGAACAATTATTGGTTGAACTGGATGCTTTCTGTTTGTATTGATCAGTGCTGCAAAAAATCTCTTTGGTTGACTACCAATTACCAAATCAATGAATTTTCAGAATCACAGAGGGCTAACACCAAAACATGTAGGCCCAGAAGAGTAACCAAAACTTCAGACATTTTATGTAAGGCTAATGGAAGTTGCGTAAGATTGAAGAAGGGTTAGAGCTTGCTCTGTAATGGCTCTATTCCTGGCTCTCCTCACCCAATCACCCACTATTTCTGAGGCTTGGCTGCCTTGGACACCTTCTTCAAGAACATCTGCTGCTTCCGCTATTTTCCCTTCAGCCAAACAGGACTCAACTTTGTTGATGAGAGATTCGATTCCGTCGCCAGATTGGTCAGCTTCCTTGATCTGAACAAAAGTCGGATGCAAATATTAAAATTCTTTGCCATGTGAAATTTATGTGTGGAGGCAAAAGAAAGCAAGATTTCACATCTTCATACCTTCAACCAGGATGCTACATGTGCTAAGGAATGTGCTACGATGCCGCCGCCACCAGGAGGGATTAAGCTGAAGTGTCGCAGTGTCCCCTTTAGACCATCAAACTGACAAAAAACATGGAAGTTAGCAGATAGGCTTACCACTAGGATTCAGTGATTTACTTGCAGTTCTTGAGATCCCAGCATTCAGATTTTGAAGCTTTAATAATTGCTGTATTTCTACACGTAGTTCTTGAGATCCCAGCATTCAGATTTTGAAGCTTTCAAAATTTCCGTATTTCTACATGTTCAACTGAGTCTCGTCTCGATTCAAAACACAAACTAAAATAGCGTCCTAGATTTATCACTAAAGAAAATAGTTGGTGTAAGTATTAGACACTCAAGAACAATGAAACAGGCAGCAGCGCAATCAAAATCTGTTAAAATCACCTTTCAGTAACCCCCATAACTGTATGTTTGATTAGCTTAAAGTGAGACTGGAACAAGGTCTAAAAGATTTTGACATAAGATAATAGTTGGAATTGGAGTATGTCCAGTAGCATCTAGTCAAGAAAAGAACACATAAATAAAGTACCTTCTGGTTCAGTTGCAATAAAGTATCTGTGCCACTGTCTCTTGTTTCATCAGGAATAGAAGATAAAACCAAATCCAATATTGAATCTTTATCAATGCCTTCAAGATAGTTGCGCAAAGCCTCTATCTCAGTCTGAATTGGTAAACCTTTCAAAAGAGCGTCTTCCAGTGCAAGAGCTCCCTACAAGGCCCATAAACATATAACTGAAAGGCTATAAATGATTCAGGTTCAGGCAAATTACTGCCAACTGCCAAGGTCTAGGTGATGCGGAATATGAATAAGCTATATTATGAATCTATATGATTATTATTAATTAGACTATTTTAGGTTTATATAATTATACTTTATTTAATTATTAGGTGTTATTTAAATTTTGAGTAACTAGTTTGATATTTCCCTTTTATGTTTGGTTCTAGAATATGTCAGTTTCCTAGTTTTGTCTAAGAGCTTCTCTATAGATAAGCTCTTCTATGTTCATTATTTTTCAGACTTGATTAATGATATACAACTATTCAGAAATTCTCTCTCTAATATTTTCTTCTCTCTCTAAAGTTCTTCCTCTCCTTCTCTAAATTCTTTCTAAATTCCTCTCCTTCTCTTCTTTCTCTCATCTTTTTTAAATTTTCACTCTTGTTCTACATCACTAGGATAAAAAGTTCTTATTGAAAATGTACACATGAAATGGAGTTTTTACCAAAGCAAGCTTGTGAGCAGAGTGAATCCGACGAGCCTCTTCAGACCGCGCATAGAATGCCATACACAAGGCATTTATCTACAAAAGGAATATACTAAAGCATGTCAGCTTTCATAGGAGATCAATCCGGAAAGAATATATCATACTTTAGATGCATGCAATTATTAAAACTAAATCTTGATATTTGACAACGCCAATCATTATATTTTAAACTAATCATTATCAAAGGAGTTCCTGAGTAGAATTCTGAGTTTTCGGAGCAATATTTGCACAATGTATGTGCACGGACGTCTCTGATCACCCTTTTTTCCTTTTAAAAATCTTCCTTATAGACTTATTCTGCCTCAGAATCTCATTGACTCATCCTTCTTCAAACATATAAAAATAGGAATGACAATCAAACAAGGATAAAGAACACATATCTTACATTAAGATTTGCTTCCGCTATTTTTTCAATCTGGGCTGCCTTCTCACTTGCAATTTTTGCAGCAAGATCTGCTTTTGCCAACTCTTCCACCTTGTTCAACTTGAATTCAGCTTCACGTTCCTGCAATTGTAAAGATTATCAACTTGAATTCATAGTTGCTTCTCAGATGCTGGCACACCGAATAAAACATTTCTGCTTCAAATAATGAAAGCAAAATACTTTCCCAAAAGCTGTCCACTAGATGTGGAGCCTAATAAAACAACTTTGAAGCAGAATCTGATTGTGTACCTTCTGTTCCAGTCCTGTCTTATATTTCTCTTCGAGTTTTTCTTGAAGTGACTTGAGTGCAGCGGCTGCTTTTACTCTTTCTCTTTTCAATTCCTGAAAGAAGATAAAAGCCGTAACTTTCAGCAATCAAAAGGCGCTTATTTTCTAAAGAGTGAACCTGGAAAGGCTTTATAGCTTCAGTTTTCAGTGTATACACACATAGACGGACATAAATATATATTTATATATGTATATTTATGTATCTCCTATAAAGAGTTGTATTATCTAAAGTAGATGTAACCAGTATATATAGATTTGTGTGGAATCCTACTAGGAAGCTTTGTAGAACTTCATCGTCTTATGAATATTTTCAAATTGAATTGTAATTCCTCAATGATCAAAACTGTTCAAAATTAGGCCATATAAAAATCTAACCATGTTCCACAATTCGTCTCAAGCCATCAGGCTCCTGTATGCACTAGGACTGTAGGGCATTATTACACAATTCTCCTTTTTTTTTTGTTCACCAATATTTATCAGAAAAAAGTCCGTTATCAGAAACTTTATGCATGTTCTTGCCAATCCAGTCCCAAGAAAACCAAAAAAATCAGCAGAAGAGAAAAATCTGGAGATAAAAAGACTAGAGATAGAGAGACAGATACACAGAGATGGAAAGAACAGCAACCTTGTCTAGCATTGCTGCCTCTTCTGCAAGCATCAGTTCTCTTACAGCAGCATCCTTCAACTCCTTCTCATACTTCTCCTATAATTTGAAAACAAAGTAATAGTACGAACTTTGTTAGAGTAAGCGGGTCAATTGTAAGTATTGGCTTCTATAATGATAGTTATGCGAAAGTCCAAACCTTCAATGCTCTCTTTTGCTCCTCATACAAACGGGCATCTAATTCAGCTTGCCTAATTTCAGCTGCATGAATGGCTTGTATAAAATCAAGAACTAATTTTCCATCTTTGGATATGTAACCATCATTCAACTCTTCAAGAGCATTACTTAACTCCTGTCCATCCAGAAAAAGGCAGTTACAATTGAACACCCTTATACATCATTTAACACAAGCATAAGCAGAAAATAGCAGCAAAAAGAATGCAAGCGAACCTCTTTTTCCTTGGAAAAGTGGTTGTAGTCATTGCCACCATGTCTATACAAAGATGTCTCACTGCTTTCATCCACCTTATCCCCTAAATGATATGCCTTGAGCAAGGAACTAGGTTGTTCTACATCTTTAACTAGTGCATCCTGCAATTGTGCACCATGGGAACGAACTTCAAACTCTAAAAGAAGTTTCCATAATTGAATTTTCAGGTACTTATAGAAGTTCAAAATAAGCAAACAGTTATAATTTAGTTACAGAGAACTATTACATTATTGCCACCAACATGACTTTAGTCCCCAAATGTTAATAGAAAAAATCTTGAAATAGCTTAATGTTCTTGAATTTGGGTAAAAGGTAGCAAACTCTTTTGGTTTGGAAGCTTTTTATGAAGCCTTGCCATCCCAAGATGAGGAAGAGATGTGTTTGGTTACTGCAATCATAAAGCAGTATCAAGTGATAACTCTTTCTTCTCCTTATTCTATATTATTAATTTGTGGAAGAAGGGATTGACAAGCATAAAGAGACCTACGCTTAGCTTCTGGTAATTAATTCAGAAGCAAAATAAATCAAATAAAATCCAGTTTCAGAACTTCATGTAAAGCCAAAGTTTTTTATTTCCACTTTTATTAGTAATCCAAAATTCAGCCAAGTCCTAAACTCTCATTCAGAAAATACAAGTTCCATTGTGAGGAAAAGCCAAATAACGGGCATTGACAATATCATGTATTAGTTGATTAACACAAGTCAAAATAACAAGTACCTCCTTCTTTTCTTCTGGGGTAAAATGCACTGGTGGCACTACTTTCTTCTCACTTTCTTCCTCAGCCTTGTTGCTCTGGGTGAATACAGGTGAAGTTTGGACCTCCTCATTTGAACCCTTTTTAGTGTTTTCTTCAGCACTCTTTAACTCTACAATCTGTTCAGATGATATCCCAGAAACAGAACTTTGATCATCAGATATTGTGCTGCTTTGCAGATAATCAGGCAAATCTTTCTCTTTGCTGGGAATGGCAACTTCTTCGGGGGTTGACTCGGATTTTTCTTGCACCTGACACTGAACCCCACCTTGACTATCACTCAAAGCTTCAACATGGGGATGATCTGAAAAAGTTTCAATCTTCTCAACCTTCTCAGAAACATCAGCCACTTCCAAGGTTTCTTTACTATCGGGAAAAACTGAATGATCCTCCAACTTCTGACTATCTTTTTCATCCCTGTTCTCATCACCATCCTTAACATCCTTTAGAGAATTCTGCCGATCCTTACCACCAAGAACTTGGTCCAAATATCCAGTTTGGTAAGCCGCCAAAACGGCGGCACCAACAGCAGCACTTCCAAAGACAACTTTTGATAAAGAACCGCCAGATTCAGGAGGCTTGCCTGTGGAATTAGGTTCAGGGGATGCATTTTTCTCGGGTTTAGTGGATAGTTCCCTTCTTAAAAATGTAGGTATCCTCTGCAATCGTCCGAATTCCGAATATCAAGAAGACAAAATTAAAAACAAAACAAGTATAAAAGACTAGTAATTTTCCTAGCAGATTGATAACTTCTTTCAAAGAAGTGTATTTATCTAATGAAATGCACAGAAACCCAAAAATGCATTGACCAAACAGTTCAAACGAGCAAAAACCAATATGAGCTATGTCTTGTTCTCTCTCAGTGCGACCTAACCGAAATTGGCAAGCAATTAACTACAGCATATTGCACTAAACTGACATTTGCCCAAAACCCATAATACACAGTGATTGCTTCTAACAAATTTACAACATATTTCACATGCCTGAGTTGTAATCTGCCTTGGGATTCTTCTAACAGCTCGATGAGACGAAAACTCCAAAATTGACCTGAAAAACATCACGCAATGGCGATATCAAACTTCAATAATGGCGTTCCAATACATTCGATGATCAAAATTTAGGGTTTTGGGAGATTGAAAATAGCAAGCAACTACCTCAGCAACATGGTTTTCCACGTAGGAGAACTGTTCGATGAAATGACTGACTGAAAAAAAAAGAAAAAAAAAACAAACGGGCAACAAAGTAATGGGGAAGTCCCGGAAGGAATTAACGAAAAGAAGAAAAGAAAAGAGGATCAGAGATTTGATGAAGGAGATGGCTATCAGGTTTTGGGGACGAACGGAACCATTGCCCGTTGCCGAAACCCACCGCCAACGACAGAGGGAACTGTCAAAGAGTAGAGCCAACGCGAATGAAGTACGCTATATGTGAGGAGCGTTGTCGTTTATAACGTTACAGTCGTTCTTACGCGTTTAATACGTTGTCGTTTTCAATTTCTTATAAGGGTAAATACTAAATATCACTTCCAAAAAAAAACAAAAAACAAAAAACTAAATATCATCTATGGTCCCAACCTTTCGTAAAATATCACTTGAGCCCGTTCTTTTCCTCGTAGGCTTGTCTCTATATTATTATTATACTTTCCATTTTCCATTTTGTATGATTGGGCTGTCTATTATCATTTGATTTTAAGAAAATTTTTCATTTTTCAGTTAATTAGTTGTGTTTGGATAAAGATATTTTGGTCATTAAAAGAAAAATTCTTACGTAATTTTGATCAAATTAGACATAGGAGTGAAGTTTATACTAATTTGTTAATATAAGAGAATATCTTTATTATTTATGAAAGCTGATGAGGTCAGGAGTTCGATTCATCGTAAATGCAAGTTGAACTCGATGTAAGGAGTGTTTTCCTGTTCCCACGACATGATTGTACCACGGGACCATAATGCCCTATCACCCACCTGGTGGTCCCAATTGGGCCCCTAATATGATGTAGACTGGGAGAGGATTGTGAAGCAGGTTACACTGATTCCTTTTTTTTTTTTTCTACTAAAAAAAAAATAAAAAAACTCAGGAGATATTTTTATTATTACCCCTATACATTTTTGGCACAAATCGTCCCTGAAGTATCCAATGAGGCAATTTGCTCCTTGAAGTTCTAATTTGGCAATTAAACCTCTAAAATTTTATGATTTGAAACAATTTGGTTCTTGAACAGTCTAAATTATAACTTATTGTTAAATTTATACTCGAAACACATCTAAGGAGTACATGCAAAGACGGAGCTAGTTAAGGCTCAGTCCCCTCACTTTTTGAAAATTATGTTTTTTACACTGAGTTTATATAGAAATTTCAATTTTATCCTTTATTTGCTCCCCTAAATTTTTATAATTATAGCTTTTGCCCTTTTTTATAATAAAAATTCAATAGTGCCCCTAATATGACCCACTATTTTTTTAAAAAAAATTGAACTTTAATTATATTATTTAAAAATTTAAAAATTTGTCTTCATTTTGGATAATTTTTTTTTGGACTCACTTTAAATACTCTATTTAAATTTATATTGGTTTATGTTGACTAATGTGTTTCAAAATTAGTTTAAAAAAATTTAGTATATACTCCTCCTGAAAAAATTTTCTGGCTCTGTCACTGAGTACATGGTAGCATTTAAAAGTATATATGAGAGATAATTTGGGAACAATCACAAAAAAAAAGGAATTCCAAATTTGCAGCTCTAAGAATCTTATAAAACACAAATAATGCCTCTTTTCTTCTCTCTCCGTCCTTTTGTTCGATTTATTTTCTATTAAATCCCCTTTTAGATGCTAATGCAAACTCCTAATGTATGTTTCTGGTAAAAAATTTAGTAATAGATCATAATTTAAACAGTTCAGACACCAAATTGTTTTAACTTATAAAATCCAGGGGCTTAATGGTCAAAATTAGAACATTGAGTACCAAATTGCCTGTGCGCCATGAACCCTACTTGTTTGTATTTGTTAAAGTGGAATGGTTGAAATTGGTTTTTATTTTTTTATTTTTTTATTTTTTTTTTCTTTTTTGAGGAGGGTTGAAATTGGTATTTAATTTCCCAAAAAACCAGTAAGGTCGGTCCGTTACAGGATGCATTAGTTCTTCCGCCGCGCCTTCGACCCTCGTCCCGGACCACCCCACTCCCTCTAGATTCTCGGCTCCTCTCCCTCCTAGGCCTCCACCCAGTTCAGTCTCTCTCTCTCTCTCTCTCTCTCTCTCTCTGGGTAACTCTCTCTCTCTTGATTATGGAGCCGGAAGAATATTTCTACTGGGTTATGTGTGGAACTGACCTGTGGATTACTGTTAATTGATTATTGGAAGTGCTACAGTGCTTTAATGTGTGGAACTATGGATTACTGTCAAATTGTGTATTGATTCTTGAACTTGTGGATTACTGTAAACTGTATGAATTACTGTCTGAAATTAGATATCACAAGTTTTTCTCTTTTAGCTGTTTTATTTACATACGTTTGTCATCATTGATTGACTTTATGGACAAGTTTTTCTCTTAGTTATATTTCTTACTCTCATCTTTTCGCATTATTGTTTGAAAAACGTTGCCTTTTTTATTTAAGTGTTGATATGGTAAACTAGCAGCATAAGGGATAAAAAGGGATAGGATAATCAAGTGTTTTCTCTCTATTAAGTTAATAAAAAAAGTGTCTTAATGAGTTTTGGTAATTCCTTCTCATGAAAGATATTTGAAGGTTTTGAAAAGTTTGCTGGGATTATGAAGTTTGTTACGGCAAGCATCAAATATTTGAAACACTATATTTAAGAGCTAAGCCATGTCTTGAGAGGAAAGAAATACTTGAGAAGGGCTAAAATTGGAAATTTGAAAGTTCAAGCGCCAAAGTTGAGACAAAAAGTATAATTTGGGACAATTGGATCAAGATTCAGTATTTGATTTTGATAGGAAAGCTGTGGTTTTATTTAGTGTGGACGTGGGTTACAAGTCGAAGGTGTCTGTTTGGTTTTTTGCTTTGGTAAGCTGTTGGGTAGTTTTCTCCCTCTGATTCTTGTCCTTTCTTTCTTTCTCTCTCTCTCTACTTTTTTCTGATAGGTGAGTTATTAGCTGTTAAGGGACGCTTTTCCGTGTACCGATGGTTGATTTTCTTTTTGACGATTTTTTCTCGGTTGAGAGCCTAAACCCAAATGGTGAAAAGTTTGATAAAGGTATGTTTTTGATGTTATTGTTGCTTTCTCATCAAGAAACTGCTTCAATACTTATCATTTATTTATGCATTCTTCTCTAATTCAAATTGTGTTTTCATTATCTGGTTATTTTAGTATGAGATTGATCATGATATGCATATGGGGAAAATCTATCTTCTGTTAGTGTATCTTATGTATTTCTCGGAAGTCTTTTTGGGTTAAGGTGCATTAGATTATCTTCAATGGAAAACCTATAGGGATCTCCCTAGAACTTGTTTTTGCTATAAAGGCATTTGACACTTCTCTAACTTTGCTCTGGAAATTGACCAAAGTTGTTATTGTCGGTTTATTTATTTATTTATTTATTTTTTTAAGGTTATATACGTTTTAAAATCATTTACACATTTTGGGATCTATACATTGGAATTTTGGAATTCATTCCATTTGTTCATGTTCATGTTGTTTCAGTTAGTAGAATTGTAGCTCAGAGTGAAAAGCATGGCATGTTGATGCACCTAGATGTGAATACCGAGATATATCCAATGAAGAAAGGAGATAGATTCTTGATGGTATTATCTCCCTCACTTAATTGGGATGGAGCACCTGTTACTAGCTACGAGAAGCAAGTAAGTTTATTCCTCTATTAATTTATGCTCCCATTTTTGTAAAACGTTGATTAACTATAATTTGGACCTGACTTGCAAATTGCTGCTCGATAGAATCCTAGGTATCTAACACACCCATCAGTCAGTACACGCTATGGAACACCAAAGAGGACTTATTTATTGAATTATTATGCACAATACAAGGGTTGCTGAAGATTCGAGAGGTTCAGCTCTTTCCCACCAGAGCGCATCTCTCAATTTCGCAACAAACAATTGCCTAACCTCGTAAAACCGATCCCCACTCTATTGATAACTCACCTCTCAACTAACTAACTAATGAAGATTACAGCTAATCACTTACTAAACTAACCATTTAACCAATCACCATAACAAACTGATAGAACCTAGTACTGATAAAAGAAGTAATTTTATTAGAATTAGAGCTTAAAGCTCAGTTTACAGTAAAGATACCCAGGAGTTCGAGAG
>JXTC01000271.1:287875-322878 GCA_002914845.1 Trema orientale
TCGTTGAAGCTTGTCTTCTCTACTTCCTATTGTTACTCTCGGAGGGCCGCCTCCTGCCGACCCCATGTCGCTGCCTCTTGACCCCGCTCCGCACCGCCTTGATTCCGATCCACCACGTCCCAACCCATGGCGTCGTGTCGATCTCCCTCCCACCGGACGCATTGCCCGCCACCCAAATCCATTTCCAGATTCGTCTAGCTCCTCTGATGAGGACCGCCGCCATCGTCGTCTTCGGGGTGACGTTGCCGATCTTGATGCCGCTCCACCAGATTGGGCACCGGGTAGACCTCACCATCCTGCTCTCCATCAACCCCCATACCATCCCCATGGGCCGCGTGATCATGGACGGCATGATTATCGACTTAAGGTTGACCTCCCCACCTTTGATGGGCGTTCTAACATTGAGAATTGCTTAGATTGGGTACAAACTGTGGAGACATTCTTTGAATATATGGATATACCAGAGGAAAAGCAAGTCAAATTAGTCGCCTATAAGTTGAAAGGGGGCGCCTCTGCTTGGTGGGAACAGCTCCAGATCTATCGTAAACGCTCTGGTAAGCGCCCTGTGAAAACTTGGCCTAAGATGAGAAAGTTGCTCCGCCGACGTTTCTTACCTGAAGATTATGAACAAATTTTGTATAAGCAATATCAGCAATGTTCTCAACGAGGTCGTAGTGTTAGCGATTATACCGAAGAATTCTACCGCCTAAATGCTCGCATTAATTTATGTGAATCAGAATCCCAACAGGTGGCTCGTTATACTGGTGGTCTCCGTGATGCCATACAAGATCAGCTCAATTTACGGCCCATATGGGATCTTTCTGAAGCTGTCAACCTTGCGTATAAGGTGGAATCACAACTCTCTCGCTCTGCTACTCGCTCTCAAACTGTTCGGCGTCCTCATGCTGATAGTTTCCCTACTGACAAAGCTCCCATCCATACTACCCCCTTGAAACCTCCTCCCGACCAGCCTTCTTCTCCTCTAAAGTCCACAGGGAAGTACCCTCCAATCCAACAACCACATCCGAACCCATATGCTAAACCGATGCCTATTCGGTGTTATCGGTGTCAGCAACCGGGCCATCACTCTAACGACTGCCCACAACGGCGCCAACTTCATATGGCTGATAAAACTGAGGAACCTGAGCCGACAGACGTTGTGGATGATGCACCTGAGGAGTTCTATGATGGGGCTGAAATCCTTCCAGGTGACGAGGGTGAGCGTGTCTCTTGTATATTGCAACGTTTATTACTAGCCCCAAAAGCACATGTTCCGACACAGCGGCATACTATTTTTCACACTAGATGCACCATTAAGAAGAAGGTTTGTGATGTCATTATCGATAGCGGGAGTAGTGATAATGTGGTGTCCAAAGCTCTTGTTAAAGTACTAGCACTTCCACTCGAACTCCACCCTCATCCTTATCGCATTGGTTGGATCAAGAAAGGAGTCACCACCAAGGTCCAACATGTGTCTAAGGTACCTTTTTCGATTGGAAAGCATTATCAGGATGAAGTTCTCTGTGATGTCGTTGATATGGATGCGTGTCATGTCCTATTGGGACGCCCTTGGTTATATGATGTTGATGCTCTATATAAAGGGAAGGATAACAGCTACGCATTTAATTGGAAAGGGACAAAGATTGTTTTGATCCCACTTGACCCTCCAGCTGTGCCAGCTACACCTAAGCCTACATTACTTGTTGTTTCCGGCCCTGAGTTGCTTGATTGCATCCTGCCAGATGAATTTGTAGTTACTTTGGTTGCTCATGACGTGAACCAGGACACGACGAGTATTCCGCCAGCTGCTGCCTCCCTACTCCAAGACTTTTCTGACCTTACTCCCACTGAGCTACCAAATGATCTACCTCCCATGCGTGACATTCAACATCGAATTGATTTTTGTCCTGGTTCTAGCCTCCCAAATTTACCTCACTATCGGATGAGCCCGCGGGAGCATGAAATCCTTCAAAAGATGGTTGACGAGCTGGTCCAAAAAGGACTCGTGAGGCCTAGCCTCAGCCCATGTGCTGTACCCACCCTTTTAGTCCCCAAGAAAGATGGTTCTTGGCATATGTGCATCGATAGTCGTGCCATCAATAAAATCACCGTTAAATACCGCTTCCCTATTCCTCGCCTTAAGGATATGCTCGATAAGTTGGAAGGTGCTCGAGTTTTTTCCAAGCTAGACCTTAGGAGCGGTTACCATCAGATTCGAATCCGACCAGGTGATGAGTGGAAAACCGCGTTTAAAACACGTGAGGGGTTGTATGAATGGCTTGTTATGCCTTTCGGCTTGTGTAACGCACCTAGTACATTCATGCACCTTATGACTCAAGTTCTAAAGCCTTTTCTAGGCAAGTTTGCTGTTGTATATTTCGATGATATCCTCGTATACAGCCAGTCAGAATCTGATCATTTGATACATCTCCGGAGTGTTTTAGAGGCATTGCGCATCAATAAGCTGTATTTGAACCTTAAGAAGTGTGAGTTCATAACTAACAGCTTACTTTTCCTTGGTTTTATCATTTGTGAGCAGGGAATAGCAGCTGATGAACGAAAGGTTGCTGCCATTCGTGAATGGCCAACTCCTAAATCTATTCATGACATTCGTAGCTTCCATGGGTTAGCCACCTTTTACAGGCGTTTCATTCGTAATTTTAGCTCCATCATGGCTCCTATTACCGACTGTATACGGCACGGCAAGTTCTCATGGGGTGAAGAACAACAACAAAGTTTTACTACCATAAAAGAAAAGCTTAGTTCCACACCTGTGCTGGCATTACCAAATTTTGACAAGGCGTTTGAGGTAGAGACTGATGCATCTATGGTAGGCATTGGTGCCGTGCTAACTCAAGAAGGGAGGCCAATAGAATTCTTTAGCGAAAAGTTGAGCGATGCGCGACAAAAGTGGAGCACCTATGAGCAAGAGTTTTATGCAATCGTTCGAGCACTCAAACATTGGGAGCACTATCTTATCCAACAAGAGTTCATTATTCACAGTGATCACCAAGCACTGAAATTCATCAACTCTCAAAAGAATCTCAGCCGTATGCATGCTCGTTGGATTATCTTCTTACAAAAGTTTACCTTCGTTTTTCAACATCGATCTGGGAAGTTAAACAAGGTTGCTGACGCCTTAAGTCGAAAAGCCTGCCTCTTGAATACATTACGGTCTGAAATCATCAGTTTTGACCATCTGAAGGACCTATTTGCCAGTGATGAAGATTTTGGACAAGTCTGGGCACAGGTGACACTCATTGGTCCTTTTAATGACTATCATGTCTACAATGGGTTCCTATTTAAAGGTGCCCAACTTTGCGTGCCCCGGACTTCTCTTCGCGAGAAGCTAATTCGCAAACTACATGCTGGTGGTCTAGCAGGGCATCCAGGGCGAGACAAGACAGCCACGTTGCTGGCTGATCGTTTTTTCTGGCCTCATATGAAACGTGATGTTGCAACGTTTGTTCGCAGGTGTGCTATATGTCAAAGTGCCAAAGGGATATCACAAAACACCGGTTTGTACACCCCCCTGCCAATACCAGATTCTATATGGGAGGATTTGAGTATGGATTTCATTTTGGGCTTGCCAAAAATAGCAAGACATGCGGATTCGGTTTTGGTAGTAGTGGACCGGTTCTCAAAAATGGCACATTTTATTGCATGTCGGAAAACTGCTGATGCTAGTGGTGTAGCTCGTTTGTTCTTTCGCGAGATCGTTAAACTACATGGGGTGCCACGCTCTATTACTTCTGATCGTGATGTGAAATTTGTGAGTCACTTTTGGCGCGAATTGTGGAAGAGATTCGATACAACTCTGAAATTCAGCAGTGCACACCACCCACAGACGGATGGGCAGACAGAGGTTGTCAATCGAACCTTAGGTAATATGATTCGTTGTCTTGCAGGGGATAAACCCAAGCAATGGGACCAAGCATTAGCTCAAGCTGAATTTGCCTTCAATAGCACAATCAACCGTTCCAGTGGCTCTTCTCCTTTTGCCATTGTCTATTGCAAAGTTCCAAATTACACTGTGGATCTTTTGCATCTGCCATCTTTCAAGAGAAAACCTGCTGATCAACTAGCCCAAGAGCTTGAAGAGACACGTTCTGCCGTCAAGAAGAATCTTGAGGGGGCCGCTCGTCGATATAAGTTAGCTGCTGATCAACACCGCCGACTCAAGACATTTTGTGAGGGAGAACTCGTGATGATTCACTTGAGGAGGGAAAGATTTCCTGTTGGCACTTATCACAAGCTGCAACCAAAGAAATATGGACCATACCGAGTGCTTAAGAAGATCAATGACAATGCATACATCATTGATTTACCTACAGACCTTCACATTTCTTCCACCTTTAATGTGGCTGATATCTTCGAATACTATCCCCCAGATGCAGCTCCCACAGCTCTAGAAGATGAACCGGAGTCCAGTTCTTCTCAAGGAAGGGGCGACTNCACACAAACACCCCCACTGTGATATTGTAACGTGCTTGGCATCGGATACACGTTGCTGCCCAAAAGCGACCACGACGAAAGAGAATGTCCCCGAAAACTCTTTCCATCACTTGAAATAGCCCAACTCGGCCACGTATATCAACCAGACAAGCATAATGATGAATCGGTGGCTCACTTGAGTGATTGTCTTGGATCACATCAACACTCCAGCAACTTTTTATCACCAAAACAACTTGAGAACAGGCTGACAATATCCCAAGAATTGTCACATGGTTCGACGTAATTCCAAACATTTCTATCTCTCCAAACATATCAAGAGGCTCGTTACTGAATCCTCGGACAATAAATGTAGAAAGCAGTGCAAAAAACACCGAAGCTTCATTCTCCGGCATTTCCTCAAACACCTTTTCTGCTTGTGCCATGCTTCCCCCTTTACCATCCCTGTTGACTATAGCTATACCAATCACCACCACAAACTCGAGCCCACACTGATTCAGATAACTTTGCACCCAGTTTCCTTGTTCCATAGCACCAAGAAAAACAGAAACAGCCAGAAAACTAACTAGTGTGCATTCACCTATCATCAAGTCAACATACTGCTCAACGAAAACAACTAAGCGTGAATTGTTGCAAGCAGAGAATACCTCCCAAAAATAGAACCAATTAGGCGTTGTTCCCCGACAGATGATCTCATGGAACCGATGAAAAACTTTATAACCTGCAACAAACTTATCATCACCAGAAATCATTGCGCCCCAATCGACGAAGACTATACTAGAGATCTCAAGAAGAACCCTGCTCAAAATCAACCGAATTGGCGCTATTCCAGGTCGAAACCTTGTCCATAAATGCTGTAACCCTTCCCCTGGTTGAAAACTTTCCACGTAATTCGAAATTTTAGGAGTCTCGGTCACTACATAGTGCGAAAGCACGACTTGAAACACTTTCCCAACAGTTTCAAGCTTCCCAAATTCCATATAGCCAATAAACAGGGTAGTAATTGTATGTGCAGCATACCCTTTAGATAATAAGGTCAGAGCACGACCTATTGCAAGCTTATCTGTGCTACGATGAAAATGAAGAAAGAGACGATAACTTGCCGGATTGCCATACATTGCTTCCGTTGTCGACGATGGATTTCCGACGACTGGGCTTTGCAATTTTGAAAACTTACTGATGCTCTGTTCTTGACCAATTCCTGCTTGCCCAAGTTTTGGGTTATGGCCACTTAAACACCGAGGTACCATCCGGCCTTCCACAATTGGAAGCCATTGCTCGAATTCTTTCGTCTCCGTCAACAGTGTCTCTGAAGTCGTGATGTACTGTAGAGTGAATGAAGATTTCCATTGGCCTACTACTACTCCAGACAGCCCATTAGTTTGGGTTGAGTGGAGTTGACTGGTATGATTAGGGCCATAGGAAGGAACATGGCCTTCAGTGGGCCCCAAACTGAAATCAGATAATGGGTTGTCTCCTAGACCTGGGCCCAATCTACAATTACCTAGACCATATCCCTCTCCACACTTCCCACACGTATACTCAGTAGCGTAGGCAGACCCAAAATACCAATCCTCACAATTTTTACTCTGTTTGTGTTGAGAAAGAAGCCCAGTCGAACATGCGTAAACACCTCCGCCCCACCGAAAATCTCGACGAAATTGCTTGTGTGCGAACCCAGAAATGCAGCCGCCTCTGCCATACGCAAACCCAGCTGTACTCAAGCCGTGGTGTTGGCCGATGCCTGTTCGCGCGAACTCATGGCTCTTGCTTTGAGAACAACCCGGTACCAACAGATGCGAACCAACCCCATCCTGTGGCTCCGGCAGGAGTAGACCCGCGCTCCTATAGCATCCCGAAGACGAGCCCAGATCTTCACGCCTTGCTTGCGATTGGAGACCCTCGTGCTCGTGCTGCAGCACCAGCAAGCCAAGAGCCTTGCGTGAACCTAGATCTACTCGCGAGCCTCGAGCGCTATCACGGCCCTTCGTAAGCAAATCAGCGGCGTCGTCTCGCGAAAATGGAGTGCTTGCTCGGGAAGTCCCAGTCCCATCGAGCTCGACTCCAGGTGCGACAACGTCCTGATCGTCCCTGTGCTGAAGTTCCTTCGGTACTCCACTGACAATAAACTCGGCCGATTTGTCTTCCTTGCCACACTTTGACCAGTCAGCGAGGGGGTCAATGTGTTGCTCCACTCGTTCCAAGATCGAAAGCTTGTGCAGGATGAAATCTATCCCTGCTTCTAACCTCGAAATTCCCCGCCCTAATTCCAGCCTGATTGGCGCAAGTGTTTGATGACACTCGACCCGGAAAGCAGTCAATCGTTGCTCGACGATGTCAAGACGTTCATCCAGAGTTGGGTTGCCATTCCCATAGAAGGAACGACTCTGATACCAATTGATAGAACCTAGTACTGATAAAAGAAGTAATTTTATTAGAATTAGAGCTTGAAGCTCAGTTTACAGTAAAGATACCCAGGAGTTCGAGAGCCTGGTTCTCTCCCCAGAGCAAAACGCTCACAACAAACCCAGTAATTGCCTGTCTTATCTCTCTCTCCCTCTTCCCTTTATACTCTCCCTCAGCACCATTCTCTACAACAGAATCAATACCCTAGGCTAACTAACAGCTGACCTGGCCTATTCTCCTCTAACAAAATTCCCTGCCAGCCTCTTAGCCTAACCAACTAGTCATTCCTCTAGAAACGTCCTGCTGAATCCTATCATAGTTGTCCTGATGTGTGGTGTAATTGCATAGAGTTGTCAGGAAACAACTGTCACCAGAGTAATTTTTGCTTATTGGTTTCTTCCTTCTATTACTTTAACCTAAGATTGGGGGTTTAATAGGAATGATGGTGAAAACATCTTGTTTGTATTATAAAGTAATAACCCTGAGAAACAGTTAAAAAGTGCGTCTAATTCCTGGAATATAATGACACGTTTACTTAACCTCAATGGAATCATTTGTGTAGCAGTCATTACCATAAAGATGTTTACTTGAATTTGGGAGTGAGAAAATATAGTGGGCCACATGTTATATGGAAAATTGAACAAACAAAGAGAACAGTATTTCGCCAACTCCCTAAGAATGGGATTATCCTTGATCATTCATTTCTCATTTTTTATTATTAATACTTTAATAGACTATTTTGCCCCCAGTGAAGAAAGGAAATCATTTTTTTCGGAGAGGAAATCATTATTTTTATTAGCTTATTTACTTAATTCTGATTAAGACTGCGGTGAAGTAAACGTGTCATAAGGGATAAGAGATTTTCTATTATCGTTCTGAGTCATAACAACCAAAAAGAAAATGAGACACTGACCTCAACTCCACGCGGGCCAATTCGGTTACGAGAAATAAAATTAAGTACCAGATTGGCAAATTCATCAGGTACATCTTCCTGCAAAAATTTAAGAATTCAAACCTGTAGTGTTTTTCAAAACAAAAAATGAATTACATGGGAATTCAAAGAATGTGCCATTGAACAGAACTGATAATTACCTGTATAGCATGCCCAGTGTGTCTAACAACGACCATTTGAAATTTTCCTTGCATTTGACCAATTGTGAGAGCTCTGTTTTGACAAACAGACAAATAAGGGGCAATAGCTCACAAAAACGGAAAGCATAAAGGAGAAACGGCCACATACAACAAATAATAATAAAATAAAAAATTGAAGTTGCAAAGGACAAACGAACAATAAAATTGAAGATAACAAGAAACTACTTAAATAAAAGCATTCAATGTACAGTGATATATAATTAACATGCTATCAATCTATTGACTGAGATTTGGTCCCTATAAAACCCCTGGTGCAGAGCATTCTAGAGTTTCTGGCAAATATACTGCTGGAACAACCCCTCCATTAAGTTAATCAGCAATGGTTCATATTATTTCACTTCACCAAATTTCATATATTCATACGATGAAGCAAAAGATTATCTATCAGTCTCCACTTCTTTTACACTCATGATTTCAGTCCATAATAATTAGTCACACTTCCTGATAATATTGACGTTGATCTGTTTTTAGTAGCTACTTCACAAACAGAGACAAACCTTGACTGACCAAACAACTTTAAGGTAACTAGGGACAGCATGAGCCTGATCACCCTGTTAAGTTCTTAATGTAGAATTTGACATTGAAACTCTCGAGCATGTTAAAAATTGTCTCAACCTATCCTCATCCCACACCATTTCTTTCACAAAACACAACAAATCAAAAAGTACGACTCCTTCAGCAAAATCAAGTAGGAAGTAAGGCAATGTCTGATAACAAAATCAAGTTCTCATATAATAAAATCAATGTTATGAACCTAACTACGTAAGTTCTCATGTAACAAAATCAAGCTCCAAAAGTGCACTTAACTCCTTTAGCCTGTACAAAAGCTATTGTAGGAGTCAAATCGTTTCATGCCCAGTCAAGCCAAGTTTCATCTAAATTTTGTTTTCTAATGAAAATTATGTCCGATGTACACAAAACAAAACAAAAATTTATATGTATTTATATGTACACACACACACACACACACACATATATTTGAGATCTGACTTCAAATCATATCATCCTAACATACAAACTCTTGGAAAATTGTACCATCTTCAACCAGACAGTAGAATATGAAACCCAGTCTTATCAAACAGTATTCTCATGACATATTACAGTGATAAATGAATGCTTTTAGTAATTCAACGTAAACAACAATTTTAGTTAAGTTTAATGAGGAGAACCTGTCCAGTCGGTCTGTGCCAGCTAAAAGCAACAACTTCGGAACAGGAGATGACAGAAATTTTTCTGAAAGGCCTTCATACCTGTAAAAATGAGACCTTGGTTGGTTTAAAAGACATAATTTTTCAATACTAATGACCTGAATCTTAACTAGAACGAGAAACAGGGACATTCTCTAAGTAATCATTATACCCTCCAACACCAGCTTTGAAAATATACGTATCTGAAGGCCTTGGTCTCATTGAAAATAAGTAAACGAAATACATAACTATCTCTAAGTATTGATTTGATGCAAAATCAGAGGCATACCAGCCTCTCCAATACTGTTCTGTTTCTTCCAGTCGTGCTCTGTAAATGTAACTGCAGCATAAAATGAGAGCTCTGTGTAAGTAACCCTAGAAGAATACAATACATAAACTCGACAATGGAACATAAATGACTCATGAGTCAGTTAGTTATTCATAATATGGACGTAATAAGCAAAGTAGTGCAATGATTAGTTATAGCATCTGAAGTTCCTTACCATTTCTTTGAATCGTCATACTTTAAAGTGGCAGGGACTGACAAACGAGCAGACTCGATATTTCTCAAAGAGCCTCCTCTAACACTCCATTCAATCTACAAAAAATTAAAAATTATAAAGTTCAGAGTAAACCCTCATTAACAGTGAACATACGCTTTTAAAATAAAAGTAAACACATAAAAAGGCCATTTTACTCCAAACTGCCTATTCAACAATGATGAGACTAGAATAGCATAGTGTTTCTATTCTAATTCCATAGGCAGTATTGTTATCATGACAAGAGAAGATTCACCATAACAAAGAAAAAGTACTATATAGATCACAAAAATTTTTTTAATCATAAACAATAAAGAGAAATGATGAAATACATTTTTCACAACTTAAATATTGTGTCATTCAGCATTTTGGACAATGATAATTCGTGGCAGTAGATCAATCTGGCCTATGTATTATGGAAGAAAGATCACATACCCCGTTCACATTTCGATAAGATCTTAAGCTCTCAACGAAAAAAAAATTCGTCACGATACTCCAGATCATACACAAATGAATATATGTACCTTAGATATTATTTTTAATGTCAAAGGCTACAAGATGTTTGAGAACAAGGCTAAGAGCTTAATAAAATCATAACATATTTTTTAGTTCCAGCAGAAAACCTACACGGATCTGCCAGAGAACCATAAAGCGCCTAACCAGCAGGAAATTCAAATGTTGCAGACGTGGGCAACTCTCATTCATTAGTTTAACTACCCAATAGCATCTGGGGCCAGTAGATGTGTTCTAAAATAGCTTTAAGTGTAAAATATGTCCAGGAGCAGCAAAACTGTTATGCCTTCTTTACAGAAGTCCTTATAAGTAGAACACTATTAAGTTAAAACCATAGGAATCAACCACCATGATTTCGTCAGACAAAACAATGTCTTCTTCATAAAAGTCCTTAAAAGGAGAACGGTTATGCCTACAGCTCGTTTCCAATTCACTTATAAAACAAACTGGTGCTTCAGGTCAATCTTAAAAAAGTTAGTTAAAAACAAATATGAAACACTATTGAAGCAACATATATATGAAAGGAGATCTGAAGAAATTGTGAGTACCGCTTTCTCAATGCTCGAAAAATGTTGCACCCTGCTAGATAGAATTTTCTGCATATGAATCAATGAAGCCAAAGCTGTTCCCTGAAGTCATTAATACTGTCAGTACAGTGCTGATGCCCCTAGTAAGAAAATAGTCAAGTTAATGCAGGAAATATTTTAGTAATCAAACCTCTACAACATCAATAACAATCAGCCCAGCCAAGCTTGATATTGCTTTTCTTGCAGCAACATGCACAACAACTGAGCCTCCCATGCTGTATGCCAGCAACATACACCCAGAGAACAATTGTTAAGGTAGTGATAATTAAGGCGTACAAGAAACCTCAAAAAAATGGCAAATTCTTCTATGTGACTCCTATTAACTATTAACCATTAGGACCAAAGCTTGAGAATCGATGTAATGGCCAAGTTTTTGAAGGTTGCTTCATAATTTTGTGCATATATGACAATCCAAAATTTTAACAGTAATGTATGAGTGGGATGTATAACAGACCAGTTGCAGCTTCTTAAAGAGGAAATTTTTTTGCTCTCATATAAATGTATAAACATTTATGAGAAATTGAGAATTATCAGAAATGTGAGAACTGTTCTGTTGTAAAGAGAACTAACACGTAAAGAGAACAACCTGTGACCAACAAGCACAATGGCTGGAGGGGAGTTTCCATACATGGCTTTCACAACAGCCACAACATCATTGCACATTGTCTGCACAGCAAGACTACTGTTTTATGAGAAAATCATAATAGAAGCCATATAAATGAATTACAAATTTTGAGGTCAGTAGGGAAAATCCTAAAGGCTATTGTAGGAACATGATTTTTTACCTCAACAGATAGGTCAAGATCATTTTCCGAAGTTGATTTTCCATGTCCTCGGAGGTCCATTGCAACTACCCGAGCTTTCTCTTTTATTTTACTTGCTGACAATGCAAAGGAAAGCCTAGCCAGATAATTAATTAACTTAGCAAATCCAGAACAGCACTTGGAACTTCCCCAGTATGGAAGAGAGAAATAAGTAAAATAAGACTTCAAAGAAATAATTAATCGTTGACAAAGTATCCAGTTCCAATATGAATCTTTCTATTAATAAATGAGAATTACAGCTAAAGTCAATCAGTAATATGTCCAACAGACAAATGTTAAATAACTTGAAAGTCATGATAAAGTTTTCAGCGATAGAAATAATTGCATAAAATTAGTCAAGCATATAACTCTAGTATAAACGAATGATATAATAAAAAGAAAATACCCTCATCTGTCATAATTCATACCCAGAAAAAAAAAATCCATTAATCTTCACATGTTAATGTGATTGAGACATTTTGGGGGTCCATTAATTATATATGCGCAGGATTGGAATGAGGCAAAATCATTAAAACAAAAGCAGCAAGAACCTCTTTTTCCCTTCTTTTTATGACATGATGAAAATTAACTCTTTCGTCCGTGTATATGGTGATCCGTCCGTGTATATGGTGATCCTATTATTATTCACCGTGTTACTCAATTCAGAAATGGCAACACTTACATAAGGTTAGGAGCATCTTCAGACATAAAATAATAACAACAATAATAATCTTCATCAAACATACCCAGAATAACCACCTCCATGCAGACAAAAAACAACGGGCCCTTCTTTTCCTGCGATATACACATGAAATACCTAAAATGATAAAGGCCATTAGAACAAAACAATCAGAAAAAGAAGGTATGCATCCGGTGAAGGGTCAGAAATTCACACTAACATCATTGGAGTCTGGAATGGAGATATCATCCTCTTGGTCAAAATAGCCCAACCAATCTAAAGCTGAGTATTTTTGAGAAGGAGTCCTACAATACCATTAGGAGAAATAAAATTTAAAAAAAAAAAATTATGACTTGATTCAAATCTAAAACAATACCATTTTACCATGATCTATCCAAAATAATAGTAACAATAACATATACTTGTTGTACAGAAGAAATATTTCTTGTAATATTTTGTTAAAATAGGGAATTTCTTATATTAAATATACACGTGAGACTATGTCCTTATTCATGAGAGAAGAGTAAAACATGCATATAAATATATTTATTCCCTATGTTTGTCCCTGCTTTTCCTTACAACCCAATTTACCATAATCTATTCTATAATCTACAATAACTTTATATCTACAAAACTATAAACATAAAGAAATAAAACAGCGCATTTTCGCTAAAATCGATTGATTTCCAAAATCCAAACTAATATAAAACTTTTACAATTATTAAGGAGAAAAAAAAAAGGGGGGGAAACTGAAAGTGAGAGAAGTAGGTGATGGAGTTGAGAACTCACTGAGTGGGAGGGCGAGCTGGAATGGAGGCAAAGGCAGAGACAGACTGGGGTTGCTGGTCGGTGCCCTCCTCCGGGAGCGGAGTGAGGGAAGACGAATCCTCCATGGCTTTGAGTTTTCAATTCGATGCTACCAAAACTCACTCACTAGTCTCTCTCTCTCTCTCTCTCTCTCCTTTTGATCGTTCAGAATTTCAGGAAATGGAACCAAAACTTGGTTACGTTATACCCTCTCTGTCTATTTAAGGTGATCTACTCCCTTTCCTTTTCTTAGAAACGATGGGGCCACGACTCGTGTTGTCAAGCCCAAAAAGAGGCTTTACACGGGCCCAATTATAAACGACAATGTCTTTATAGTCGTAAATGAACATTACTTGATTTTCTTTTTTTTTTTTTTTTTTTTTGGCTTGAACGTTACTTGATTCGATATTCATTATAGAAAAAGGGTAATGATATTAATAGCCATTCAATCATATCTATATCTATTGTACCACTTTGTCTCTAAATTTTCAACATACATAATAATGATCCATGAATTATGTTATTGTTGTAACAATGATATTTTTGTCACAAATTATTAAATATTTAACAAAATTAAGTCATTACAAAGCTCACAATTTGATAACTCTAATTAATAATGGGATTCTAAATTTTTAACTTACACATTAAACTACCAAAATTTATACAAATATTACAGTAATGATCATTTTTTTTCACAAACTATTAAATTTTTAGAAGAAATGAGTCATGTGCAAAGCACATAATTGAGTAACTATTAATAAAAATGAGATTCTGACCATAAAAATAAATAACGCCTAGTTATACGCTCTGTCTATGATTATTTTTTATTAAAAAACTTTATTACAAACGGGTTATTGATATAACAAATGCATAATTCAGGGACTATTTTTATGTAAGTTGAAAATTGGGCTGATTAGTTATTTGACAATTTTTTGGCCCAAAATTCAATATATAACCAAGTTCAATAGTTTACCGCTAAATGTTTAACTCACTTTATAACAAAAGTAGAAATATAACATATTCCAAAACTGAAGTTTAAAAAGAATGGACATTTAGCTATAACTTTTAAAACATAGACATCTACTTGAACTAATTTAAAAAATTAGTCATCCACTTAGTTTTCTCTTGAAAATTCGAACGAAAAAATAATACAATAAGTATAATTCAGAGATCAATGTTATATTTAGCCTGAGAAAAAATTAGACTCCTCACGAAAAAAAAAGTGTTGTATTTAATTGGAGCCTTTGTATTTGTGGTGTTTATATAACTTAGCTTTTTTTATTTTAACTAACTCGTAATAGAAATAAGAATAATAGTCTAATCTTATCAGATCCTATCATAGCATACCAAACGAAGCTTAATGGCATGTTTACTAAAAGGTAATGGGAATCATATATGTGGTAATGATTTCCTTTTAATTGTTTACCAAAACGTGGGAATGGGAGAACTATGTGGGGTCCACATAAAATTGGGAGAAAAGAATGGGAATGCTTCCCCCCTAACATACTAAGGAATACCATTGCCTATAAAGACTCCTATCTATCTATTTATAATTAAAATATTAAAATATAATTTTATCCCCAAAATATCCATAATTCAGTCAATTATAACATTCTCATTACGTTTCTTGTGTTAAGTAAATATGTGAATAGTGTTTTAATGGTTTTGATTCCTTTTCCCACAAATTTAAAGTAAACAACGTAATATAAATGATGATTCCGATTCCGTTCCATTTTTCTCTTATTCATTTTCCTTTTCATTTATTCCGATTACGATTACGGTAAAGTAAACATGCCATAAGTGTATTGTTACACTTTATATCCGTTTATGTTATTAATTACATATTTAAAAACTTAAAAGACTTATAATAACTCAAATTTGATTCTTTCTTTTTCCTCTTTATCATTTTTCCTTTCTGATTCTTTCCATTACGGAGCAGTAACATACTCTTGAACTAATCGGTCCTTATAAAGGACAATCATTAGAAATATAAATCTATATTCTATAGGAAACAAAAAAGAGTGCTTTCTTTCTACTTTTCTTTTTTTTTTTTCATGGCTCAAGGAGTTTTTTTTTTTCTCCGAATTTTTTTTAACTAATAAATTGGATAAAATATTTCCCAAGATTATCTAAAATTCTATTTATCGGATGTGGGCATCACGATATAAGAACTGTGTTTTGGGACTCTTATCAACCCTTTTGTTTTTATATAAAGAAAATAAAAATAGAACTACAATAATAATCTTATGCAAGCACTAGTTGTATCTTTTCTTGCAATTTACCATTTTAGATAAGTCCTCATTTTCTAGGTAAAGGTAGCAACATGAGCCGGGTTGGCCCACAATAGAATGGGCTCAGGTCTAGTGGTAGGGCCGGACTAGGTTTATATATCTAGGCCTGCCGGGTCGGCTCGGTTTGGCCTGCCAAGCTAGCTTGTAAGGGCTGGCCCGGCCCAACAAAAATAATTTTTTATTTTTTTTTTAAAAAATGTAAATAAAATCTAAATAAAAAGCTTTTTCGAATATTTATAAATACACATTCCCTCATTCTTTTTTTCACACTTTCAATTTTCAATCTAATTCTAAATAATTTTCTTAAGATTTTTGTTTTAAACTTTTTTTTATTAACTATTCAATTTATATACTTATAGCTTATTTAATTATTTTTAAATTTTTATCAATAGAAGAAAAAACATAACATATTATTTATTTTTTCATGAATTTTATTTTTAAATTTCTAATATTTTTAACAATTTTTTTTCTAAAAAAATGAGGCTTAACTAATGATCTCCACTTACTACAAATAAATGAAATTAACTCATGCACTCTGGGAGTTGAACTCTCGACTTAATACCCAATCCCCACCCCACCCCACTGAGCTAGCCGCAGTGGGCAAATATTTTTAACTAATTATACATATACTAATCTTATTTTTTTTAAGCAGGCTGAGAAGGGACTGGCCGGCCTAGACCTACGAGCTAGGTTGGGCTTCGTTTTTAAATTTTGGGGCCAACTCGACCCGGCCTACCCATTTTGCGACCTTTATTTCTAGTTAATGATAAGGACATCAAAATCTTACAAATGTAAGTATGCATTTTAATCACTCTTTATTTTAAAATGAGACCACACTATTTATGTAGCTAAAAATGAAACATCACTAGTGTAAATTTTTGTGCAATATTTTAGTGTCTCAATCTTTACTCTTTCAGCCTTCAACTCTAGAATATTCAACTTGGGATCCTCCCCCACAAAAAGAAAGATGTGTATACAAAGGATATAAACAATTGGACAACATGATTGGTCCTCAGTGAGATTATAATCTGCTTTATTTTCTTCAGTTAGGAGAAGAAAGAAATTATTTTTAAAAAAAAGTTCCGACAACAACTATTGAGTCAAGAGCCCAGATTTCCAATACCGGATAATATTTATTCAATTTGATTTAAAGAGTAAATGCAATTTGAAATTTGAACATAAACAAATCAAATTCCACTTCCAAATTGCTTTTGAATGTCCTTGAATGATACGGTGGCAGAACCCCTCCTTTTGGCCTTCTGTTGAGATGGATGCTCCTTCCACCCTGTCATGTAAATTACCTACCAAACCAAAAGAAGTCGAAGATGATGATGTAAATATTCCATCATTACTTCAGTGCTCATACAAGCACAAAATGGGGTATGACCCCTACAATTTTTCTCTAAAGATATCAATTTGAGAAAATCCATCTTGTTCACCTGGAAAGTAGCGGGGACTGTGCCATCTTCTCCACCAAACATTGACTCATAAATGGCCGCAGTTGCCAAAGCCGTTTCTCTCCTTAGGATCTGCTTAAATCATGAACCCATCAGTTTTTCTTGTTAGCTTTCTATATGCTAGCTCATGTCTTGACTTAAAGAAGATAAACATACAGTATTGATTTGAGGGAAAGCGATGATATTGTCCAAAAGATATGAACTTAACCTTGTTTCTTTGTAGAAGAGCATTAGTTTCGCCCATCGTACGCAGATGTTCTATCAGCTCTAGAGCTACAACAACCAGAGGATTATATTAAGAATGAAAATAACAAAAGACATAAGAACGTAAAGGTTTCCAACGAGGTCATTTCACGTGAGAGTTCTGTGAGACGTGTGTTGGAAAAAAGGGAACGAATCGACTTAAAATAAGAAACAGAAAAATACTTCTGCCTCCAGAGTGCATCTGATTTCAACCAAAAAAAAAAAAAAAAACATTGGACCACCCGAAATGTAGTTTTTGGTCCAACATACATCATCCATCTTCTTGACCAGTTTGCACAAAATATAACATGCCTTCCAAGATGTGTTATCAACTTAGTAGTTTTTTTTTTTTTTTTTTTTTGGGATAAAAAATCAACTTACTAGTTAAAATTACCAGGTTCGTAACTAATGAAGTTGATGATGATCCGATTAAAGACCACCACCTCTTGCAACAAACAAGACTAAAAAAACAAAGTTCGATTGGAATGCACCAAAATAGTAGAACACAATTTCTGTTATATTCACAAGTTGAAGGCAGAGCCAGAGCCAGAGCCAGAGCTAGAGCCAGAGCCAGTATTGTTATGAAAAAAAAAAAAGAAATCAGAGGTAATGAATGCGCACCACTTCGATATTTAACTACATATTCATCAACGTCAACCCCTGGAAGGGTAAAGCCGGCCCTGGTCAAAAGATTTCCTGCATCTCGCACCTAGACAAAACAACCATACAGTGGAGTCAATTACTATGCAACAAACATTAACTTGCAAAGTTAGTTCTAATCCAGTACGTCTCCGCGCCACTCAACACCAAAAAGGGAAAGACAAGTTCATCCGTCTAACAGAGCAAAATAGACCTCCATGGACGAGGTTACTAATAAAATGACGAGCACCCCAAAAAAAAAAATCTTGGAAAGAAAAGATAATGCCACATATGAAATACATCACTCAGTAGTATCACCATTCTTCATGATCATTAAAATGTTTGTCCCAAGAAACTCTAGAATGATTCATATTCAGCCATGAGTTGCTATTTCAAGAAAGTGTCACCAGGCGAACTCATCATTGCCAGCAAATTGTAATGTAATATCAACATTGAACCAGGTAGAGATAATTCGGCAAAGAATGGGAGAAAATATAAATGAAATCCCATTTTTGTTAACTAAACATTTATCTGACAGCAAAACTATCAGATTTCTACAGTAAACATCATTTTGCGGGGAGAATGGTTGAGATTTAATGAAAACATCTGGGCGGCCTCAGCTTTGTACCCAGTCGTCCCCAAATTTTCCTAGAAAGATCCAAAGCTTTGCCAATGCCACTGCACTGTTTATCATAACCCCCAGTACTTCTTTTTTCTAAGAACAGTACTTTTTTTAGGTAGCGTACAAAGAAAACAAAGTGAGAAACCAACTATTTAACAGGGTTAAACAAAAGTGAGGTTTTGTTGCCATTTTATTCAGTAAATAAATTGAGATAAGTTATGCAACAAACTTTATACTTGAGCCAAAGGTGATACTCGTGGGCTGATGCCCCCTTCACGCTCCATTTGTGCCACTGTGCAAGCAATTCTCAACTCCCTAGCCACAAGAAAAGCAAATAAAAACAAATCAAACTAGGAACCTCATGTATTTGTTTCTAATCTAACCGTAACAGAAATAGTTAAATGGTCTATTAATTAGTAAAGAATGCACAACTTTAAGGTTTCTCCACCAAGAATAGCTGCCAAAAACAGGCCATCGGGCTTCAACGCCAATCTAGACTGTAAAATATAAACATGTGTCATGGATGCTGCCATACATGTAACTTGCATTTCGTCATCACGACGATGAAGTTAAACTATATATAGGAGTTTCTACATGGACAAAATACAAGCAATTCATGTAAACCAACAACATTCAAACTTTTTCTTCATGTTTTATGAGTAACAACATTCACAGCTTAAGTATTAGCAAAGAAAATTGATCTTTTTCCTCCGAAATTTAAAATTCATCCAGCCTCCTCTTAAGAGCTTCAACTACATCATAATGGATACAAATACCAAAAATAACTTTTGACGGATTATGAAAAAAAAAAATACCTGTATCATTGCTCCTGGAAGATCATTAGTCCAATGTAGGCCCAAGCAACTTATTACCAGATCTAGAGAACTTTACAAAATACAATTAGAGGGTTTACAGACTATCTAAACTTCTTCAAATGAAAACTTCACATAATTAAATAATTAAGTCTCAATTTTCAAACCTACCTTTCTTTAACAGGCAAAAATTCCTCGTCACCAACAATAAAGGAGGTCTCAATTTCTTCATTCTGTGCATCAAGCTCAGCATCTTTACACAGTTTTACCATGTCATATGATGTATCCATCATAATAAGCTTCTCAATGCCACCTAGACCCAAAAAAAAAAAAAAAAAGGCTTTTGAATCGGTATAAGCAACTGCTAATTTTGAATTATTAGAACTTGGACATGGTGAAAAGATAAAACTAATTCCTTACCACGACCACGCAACAAACGTCTTATTGGTAGTACTGAACCCCCTAAGCATAAGGCAGTAGGAAATGATTTTTTGCAGTCCTGTGAAAGTTGAGCAGATCAATCTAACCTGAACAACAATATTGTCAATCCAACACGAGATAATTCTGAAAGTCTAAGAAGAAGTTTTACACTACCTCCAGACGATCTAAAACATTCTCAGCAACAGCATCCACAAAGGAATCTTTTTGGTCCATTAACCATGCAGCTCGATCACGCTACTCAACAAGAAGCCACAAATTTTTCAATAAAGAAACTAACAATCTTTTGACATCAACAACAACATCAACGCCAGAAGCATGAGAAAAGATCACAAAAAAAGACGATTCAGAATCTAAATAACAAGGTTAAAATCATTTAGTGACTCCATTTATATGATTGTTTGGTAACATTGATGCAAGTATATGCGTAAACCACGGGAATGGGTTGGATAACATACGCTGATGGTAGAAAGAGCATGTAACCATGCTATATCAGCTTAACTCAACCAAGAGGGGCACCATTGCTCATGCCACTTATAGTTAGACATTCTTTTTTGTTGTATGCTTCTGTTTCGTTTCTTTCTAGTCCAATTCATAAGCGACGGAACCTCCTCTTGCTCATTTAGCTAAGCAATATTAGCATGGACACCCTCTAGATATTGGATCAAAAGGAGCTGCATTATAAAGCCAACCTCTACTCCTAGCAAAGCCAGCCTAAGCTTCTAAGATCTTGGCGAGAACTCTTTCCGCTTGGTGTTTAATAAGCCTATCAATCTCCCCTTAAATATGATTTGAAGCCATAACCTCACATTTTCCTAATTCAATCTAAACAACTAAAACATCAAAAGACGACCGAATTCTAAACATTTTCCCACTTTCATTTTTTTCGAGCCACCGAATTCATACAGCAACATTCAAAAGTTTCGGTTTCAAAATATATATATATATATCAATAAAAATAATAATTCAAAATGCCTATTTTCCACCCCCATTTCCTCATTCTCAGATAAAATACACATACAGATAAACTTAGATAGAATCAGCTCAACTGAGACTAATACAGAATAGCCAAAATTTTCCAGCAACCAAACACAACTTGTACACAGATAAACCTGTTTGCGCTTGAGGTGGCGATCGAAGATATTGACCCTCGAGCTCTGGAGCCCATCACCGTTGTCCGTACAGAAGGAGGTGGATGACAACATGAAATGATGTGCTTTTCTTCTTCTCGGCCATAGTGATGATGGGCCTCTCTGAAACAAAGACAAGCCTCTCATTCTCTTTCCCTCGCTTGGTTTCTCAGACTCCCAAGAGAAAGTTCTGCTCTAAAGGACCTCGAGCTCGGCAGAAGGCCGAACTACTGTGTTTTTGCTTTCTTCTTAAGATTGCGACGTGTCGTTTTTTCCTACAAAATTTCATGTCGTTTTATTCCAAGAAACGAAAATTTCGTTGGGATATAATGACATTAAAAAAAAAAAAAATCCCAACTCTTAATTTTTCTGCAAAATATATACTGAATTTTGAACTTTTGTAAATTAATACTCTTACTTTTAAACTCTTGCAAATTAATACCATAATTTTTGAACTTTGTAAATTAATACTCTGACATTTATAATTCCTATAATTTAATATCTTAATTTTTTTTTTTTACAAATTTGTACCACGGGCAAGTTAAAAGATGTAAATCACCTTTTCTACCTCTCATTCTAATTTTTTTTATAATTTTTTTCTTGAATGAAAGTTAAATAAACAAATTTTATTAGTATTTAATAAGTTCTTATTGAGTAAATGCAGGGGAAAACCTTCCTTTCATTATTAAAATTAATTAATTAGGCTTCAAAAGTATAAATTTGTGGAAGTTTCAAATATGATAGTATTAATTTATAGAATTCAAAAGTTACGGTATTAATTTACAGGATTTCAAAAGTCAGGGTATTGATTTGCAAAAATTAAAAAATCAGAGTATTAATTTACAAGAATTCAAAAGCTTGGGTATTTTTTGCAGAAAAGATAAAAGTCAGGATATTTTTACGTCATTAACCCAATTTCGTTATTTGAAAAACTTTATCGTTTGAAGCTTGGTATGATCTAACTAATTAAGAAAATTGACATATCATTGATTATTTAAACTTTGGTTAATCTCAATTTTGGCTTTTAAACTATAGACATAATTCTATTTTTTCGGCCCATAAAATTCAAAATATTACAAACTTAGCACTTGTATTATGGTTTTGTTATTTTCAAACAATTGTGTTATACAACATTGGCTAAAATAAGAAAATATATATAATTTGAGTCTCATTATTTATATATACTAAAGTTGGGAGAGGTTTTACTGTACAGATAACAGTAACCTGGCTTTTGAAATGTCTCTTTCTTTTTTTTTTTCTTTTTAAATTTTTTTATGGTATAGTTTGACAGTTTTGCCCTTAGAGCATTGGGTGGGGTATGGTTGTTTGGGGGGAGGGGGTTTTTGGTAATTTTGCATGGGTTAGGTGTACATATATCGGTTGTGTGTTGTGCGTATATCATTACATCTTTGCCCTTAAAATCCTTTATGTGGTTCGTGTGTGGGTGTAGTTATTTGGTCTTTTTACTTTGGTTGTTTGTGATTTTGCTAAAATAGCCTCTTATGTGGGCTTTGGTTGAGTGATTGGGTTCAATTTTTTCGTCATTTTATGACTCTTTGGTTACTCTGCCGAAGAGGGTCTCATTATTGCCCTCTATTTCTGTCTTCTCGATGCTTCCTTCTCTCTTTTCTCATTCTACTGTACAGTTTTCTCCTTCTCTTCTTTCAGATTGTTCTTTTGTCTCTCTCTCTCTCTCTGATTTACCTTTTCTTAGAGTTTAGCTTCTTATCTTTTCTTCTTTCTCCCCCCTCCCCTCTCTCTCTCTCTCTGATTTATCTTTTCTTAGAGTTTGGCTTCTTATCTTTTCTCTCTCTCTCTTTGATTTACCTTTTCTTAGAGTTTGGCTTCTTATCTTTTCTTCTTTCCCTCTCTCTTTCTCTCTCTATCTTTGATTTACCTTTTCTTAGAATTTGGCTTCTTATCTTTTCTTCTTTCTCCAATGGTTCTTTTCTGTGTCATTTGATTTCGGTTGTTTTTTGTTTTGTTTTTTCTTTTTAATCCTCTGTTCTTCCATGTTTTGTTCATTGCTTTGGACGGCTAGTTGGATCTGAGTTGTGTTGTATTATGTAGTAGTCTTCTCTCTTTGACTAGTATTTTTCCTCTCAGGAACTTTGTTTTTTATAATTTTTTTGTGTGATTTTTGCTCTTTTTTGGATTATTATTTATTTCAGTTTTGTCCTTGTTCATATATGAAATAGGTTCTGTTTTTCCGATTTTTTTTGCCATGGAAATTTCTAGAGTATTACCTACATCATTCTCGGAATACTTTGTCATTTTTTTATCCTTTTTGTTTGATATTTATATGTTTTTTCCCTTTTTTTTTTGCAATAGAAATTTCTAGAGTATTACCTAGATCATTCTCGGAATAATTTGTCATTTTTTTTATTCTTTTTGTTTGATGTTTATCATTTCTTTCAGATTTTTTTGGTGTTCATAATGATCTGTGTTTTTACTTTTGATTATCTGTACATTTGTATTTATAGCTTCAGACCTCTTTATTGCTTTTAATGATCTGACTATTTGCATTTATTTTTTATTCTTTTTGTTTGATATTTATTAATGGGTTCTGTTTTTGCCATAGAAATTTCTAGAGTATTACCTAGATCATTCTCAGAATAATTTGTCATTTTTTTATTCTTTTTGTTTGATATTTATCGTTTCTTTTAGATTTTTTTGGTGTTCATAATGATCTGTGTTTTTTACTTTTGATGATCTGTCTATTTGCATTTATAGTTTCAGACTTCTTTATTGCTTTTGATGATCTGACTATTTGCATTTATAGTTTCAGGCGTCTTTATAGAAACGTATTTAATGTTCTTCTAATATTTTTCTATTATTCATATTGAAAAAAAGTAAAAGTACAAAAAATATTAAAAATAGAATGGAAAAATCAGAATTTTGTGTTCAATAATTCTATGAATGTTTTTTAAATATATTTATTATTATTAGGTGTTTATTCTAGATATTGTTATGTGTTCATTTTTTTTAATGTTTTTCTTACTGCTGTTTGATTATAAATAGTGAGACTATTTATTATGCTCTCTATATTCTGCCTACTTCTATCTTGGTTTTTACCCATAGCTTACTAAGCTTACAACTCTCTTCCCTTACCGTATTTACTCTGCTTTTGTTCTACTCTTTATATAACCTTTGCCTTTTTGAAGTTGGTTTGAAGGACTTTTTCTGGGACTATTTCAGGTACTATAAATATTCATTATGCTTTGGTACATGTTTTTTTTTTTTCGGTCTTTTGGTCTTTTGGTTTGAGTTATAGCTATATTTTGTTCTTTTGTTAATTAATATCCATTCTATGTTCTATTTGTATGTTACTAAGACATTTATTTCTTTATTATTATATTAAATGTTATGTACTGTTGAACTGTTTTATTAAACTTTGTTATTGGTTCCAACTTTGGTTAGATTTTGTTATGTTATTAATTAATATACAGTCTTATCTCCTTGTTTTTATATTAGACAATATAAAATGTTTTCATATTTTATTTAATGCTTCTGTATTTGATATTATTTTTCCCTTTATTCTTTTGTTGAGTCTTTCTATCCAGCCTTTTCTTCTCCTTTTTTTTTTCTTTATTTTTTTTTTTACTTAGTTCTGTTTTAGTCCTTTTTGATCATATTTTATGACCCCCTATATATTTTGCGATGATGATTATTAATTTATTAATCATGTGGAGTAATATATTAACTGCTCAAAAATTACTGTGAATACTGATTTTTGCTACTGTATAATGAATTTTTTCGATTTTGGAAACTGCTGTAATCTTTTTAAATGTATCTTCTGCATTCATAACTTTATATTTCTTTGTATTTATATTTATATATACTAAAACTAGAAGAGGTTTATTGTATAAATAATGGTAACTTAGCTTTCTAAAACGTCTCTTTGTTTTTTTTCTTTTTTTTGTCTAATGGTTACGGTACTGCCCTCAGAGTGTTGTAGGGAATGGTTGTTTGCTGGGGAGTTTTTTGGTAATTTTGCATGGGCTGAGTGTACATATACCGGTTGTGTGTTGTGGATGCATCATTATGTCTTTGCCCCTAAAAACCCTTATTGTGATATGTGTGTAAATGTGGCTATTTGTTATTTTTACTTTGGTTGTTTGTGATTTGACCAAAGTAGTCTTTTATGTGGGTTTTAGCTGAGTAATTAGGTACGGTTTTTTGGTCATTTAATTATTTATTTTAATTTCCTTTTTTAAAATTGTATTCTCTTTTTTTTTTTTTTCCAAATTTCCTTTTTTTAAATTGTTTTTCCTTTTTTATTAATTCTTACCTTTTCGTACCTCTATTCACTTGGCAGTTTTTAAGCAGTCCTACAATATACTCCTATGATTTGGATTCTTTTATTTGAGTGATAAAATATATATGGCAGATTTTTTATATATTGATAGTGTTTTATGTATTTATCTAATTGCCATAAATAATTTATTTTGAATATCCAAAAAACAGTTTCTTAAGTAGTTAGATAAACATTTGCAAATATATTATTTTATAAATTTGCCATATATTAATAATACCTTCATATATTTGAGCCAAATTTTGTGTATATTTATATATTTAATCAGATATATTTATCTGTGTATATTGTATAATTATAATAGAGATAAAGAATTAGTCATATCTGATTGGCGAAGAATTCTTACTGTTTTTATTGACAAAGAGAAGGATGAAGATTTTTTTATAGAGAAGGACGATGAAAGAAGAAAAACATATTGTAATTGATTTTGTTGTAAATTTAATGAAGAAATATTATTCTTACTATGTACTCAATTCTGTTATATGTATGGTTTAATGTTTTGTATATTTAAATTTAAGGACTCTAATTTTAAATGTAATCAAAATATCGTGCCTAAGATTTGATTTTGACAATTTACATATTGTACTTAGGATTTGATCATTATAATTTTGAATAATAAAATGGAAATATAATTCGTAGAAATAATTTAAATACCAAAGTATATATAAAAGATGCAATTTCAATTAGAAAAAAAAAAGTTATATTAAGAATTTAGAAAAAAGATTGATACTATTAAAGACATCAGAAAAAAATTAACATAATTTAAGATATGAAATTTATCAAGGTGTCCAAGACACTGTTATAAGAGGCGACACAGATGCCAGAACAATTGAAATGAGAATTATTTTTCTGTTCAACCATACTGGACGTCCCAGATATATGATCCAGAATTATCAAGATCCAATGGCAATCTGTAGACAATGTAGAAATCCTGACTTATTTATATCATTTACATGCAATTCTAAATAGTCTGAAATTACACACACCTTTAGTAAAATTCCCGGTCAAAGACCTGAAGACAAACCAGATATAATTACAAGAGTTTTTAAAATAAAATTAAATCAAATTTTGTCTCCTATTAAAACAAATAAAATTTTCAGAATAATAGTCGCAGGTTAGACTATATTATTTTACTTAATAAAAAAGTACACAAATTAAAATATTAATTTCTTTTTTTTGATTAAAACTAATATCTTTTCTTTGTTTTTTATATTTATTTTATTATGTAAATTTATACGTTGTCAAATTTTAGAAACGTGACCTGCCTTATTGCTATTTCTTATTTTTGTTACACCCTAATAAAAAATTTTCCGAGCCATCACAAATAGATAAATTTATCTCTGCTAAAATAGCTGATCTTGGGGGAAAAAAAAAAATCCCACAAGAATATAGTATTACAGTAGAATTCATGATACATGGACCCTGTGGTACTGCCAAAACAAACGCTCCATACATAAAGAACTTAGTTAGTTCTAAAAAATTCTCTAAATAATTTAAAAATGAAATAATGAAGAAAATGGATTCATCAATTATAAACGTAGAAATACAACGTTTTATGTACAAAGAAAAGGTATTAAATTAGACAACATATGTGTAGTTCCTTATAATAAAGATTTATACTTAAAATTTTACGCCCATATAAATGTCGAAATATGCTCACAATCTATATTGATAAAATATTTATTTAAATATTTAACAAAAGGTCTCGATAGCATAAGAGTAGTTTTAGAAGACAATATATGTACAGAACATTCTAGACAAATTATTTATAAAGAAATAAATGAAATAAAAAACTATATTAATTGTTAGTATATAATACCATATGAAACTATGTGAAGATTATATGAATATTCCATACATCATAGGAATCTAGCAATACAAATATTAACAGTTCATTTACCACATATACAAAACATAATATTTCATTCAAACCAACGTATTGATAATATAATTAGACAATCAGAAATTCAAAAAACAACTTTGACAGAATGGATAGAAATAAATAAACTTAATACAGAAGCTAGACAAGTTTCGTATATAGAATTTCCTACTAAATGGGTTTGAAATAATAAAAATAAAATTTAGACTCCTAGAAAATCAGGATTTTTAATTGGACGAATTTTTTATATCCATTCAAGTTCTAGAGAATTATATTATTTGAAATTATTATTAAACCATCGAAAGGATGCAACAGGTTTTGAATCTATATGAACCATTGATGGTTTATGTAAGGCCATTCAAAATTTTAGAAAGAATTGGCAAAGTGGCCTATAAGTTGGCTTTACCGCTTGAATTGGCATCAGTCCATAACGTATTCCACGTGTCCATACTAAAGAAATACATCTCAGACCCATCACATGTTTTAGAACATGAGCCTATTGAAGTCCATGAGGACTTGACATACGAGGAGAAACTTGTGAAAATTTTGGCCTGCGAAGAAAAAACCCTCATAAACAAGACTATATCTTTAGTTAAAGTGTTGTCGCGAAACCATAATATTGAAGAAATCACTTGGGAACGAAAAGATGTGATAAAGGAAAAGTACCCAAAACTATTCTAATTTTCGAGGACTAAAATTTTATAAGTAGGGGAGATTGTAACCCCGTAGCAGTCCCTAGGCTTACAACCTTAGTAGAATTATTACGAATGGACTTAATATCATTTTAATAAGTTTATTTTCTTGATGCTTGAAATTATGTATGTAGTATGATTATGATATTAAGTCTTGTATGATAAGATTTCTATTATTTCTATATTTTATCTTGGAAATAATAAGTTGATTATTCCTTAATAAAGAATTAATGCAAAAGAAAATCATATATTTATCAAGATTGATTATGGACACTTGAATAAAAACGTGACATCATAATGTCACAAAATCTTGAGCCAATAATATATAAAAAAAATGATATTACCATTAGTTAACTTTAGAAACTAACCCTAAGTAACTATATGCTAATGGTGATACCAAGATTGAAGTCATAGCACATTTTAGAGGGCTAGGATTTGAAAGAAATCAATGGTAGGGATCATGTAGATAAAATTAATCAATGGTATAGAAATTACTAAAAGATTAAGGATGGAGATTAAATAGACAAAATAAATCAATGGTATAGAAAACACCAAATGATTAATAGTGGAGATTAAGCTGACAAAATTAGTCAATGGTGTAGGAAACACCAAGAGATGTTAACGATGGAGATTAGGTAGACAAGATAAATCAATGGTGTAGAATTCATCAAGAAATCAATTGTAGGGATTAAGCAGATAAAATAAATCAACGGTGTAGGAAACACCAAAAGATTAAAAGTGAAGATTAAATAGACAAAACTTTAATCCAATGGTGGAGGAAATACTAAAGATTAAAGATAGAGATTAAATGGACAAAACCAATCCAAGGGTGGAAATGAGTTGGAGAAAAAGATGAGAAGTGAGAAGGTTTTATCTTAGGGAGGTAATTACTTTAAATTGAAAGTATAGTAGAAAAAGGTAAGGAAATATGATGAAAGTTAGTAGGGTAATTTTAAGAAAGAAAAATATAGACAAAACTAGTTAGTAGCTTTTGTCTCTAAAATAATTCAAAAGGTATGAAAAAGAAAAAGATAGTAGAGACTTTCTTTAGAAGTTAGTGTTATTAGATTCCAAATAATTCAAAAAGAGCAGAGATTAGAGACAAAGCCAAAAGTAGTAAATGGGAGAAAATGGACTAAAAGAAAAAGCATCATTAAAATAAGTAAAAGATGAGATAATAGTGTAGAAAGTAGATGCACAGATAAAATTAGTAATAATGGTGCCTGTATTATTGGAGGGAATATGAAAGTGGAACATTGTTAGGTATACCTCCCATGGATGGGCTATAAAAAGAGCCCATCATTTGGCAATTGGAAATCCATACTCTTCCTTCCATTTACTTAGCCAAAATTATCTTCATTCTTCCTATCATCCTTTCTCTAAAAGAGAACTAAAAGAAAAACTCTTTCTACCTTACTTTCTTCCAAATCCATAAGAGCTATAATATATTATCTATCATCCTTGTCTTTTCTCTAAAAACTCTAGAATTTAAGAATAGTAATCAAGAGAAGAGAGCACCTAGTTTTGTAGTGGAGATGTAAGGAAGAAGAAGAAAAGATCTTTAGAAAGTAGGTTATACAAACACATTTAAATTTATTAAGATTTTTAGTTTTAAATTATATGAAGTCTAATTTTAGTATTTTAACTTCTAGTAAATTACTGATACTTGAAAAAGTTCCCAAACACTCCAAGAAAGAAGATACAAGCTTGGAAGGTAAATGTTCTTTCACTTTGCTTGTTATGTGTTTAAATAGATATTATAAAGAAATAAATAAGTAATAACATATTTGATCTACTTTACATGTTACATAATTTATTTTTATGTCAAGAATTATCTTGTTAATTTCTTAAGCCTTTAAATATGAATATTTCATGATAATAAATGCTAAGAAAAATTAAAATCAAAATGCCTACAATCAAAAGTGGGAAATTTTTGGGGTGAAAGACCCTAAAATAAAATATGCATGAAAATGAACCAAACCCAATAATCTAGACTTAGATCCTTAAGAACAGATTTTTACTCATCAAAAATACTCTCTAAAAATTTAAAATATTTGCTCAAAAGTTGAAGGGATTAAAATGTCAAAATTTTGAGTATTTTGGATCAAAAGTGTAATCTTGGCAAAATATGGGTCAAATCCATAGGAAAGCTATTTTAGGCAGTTTTCAAAATATACTAAGGTGTAAAAAAAAAAATTAAGGAAGAATCTTTAACAAAAAGATAAGCTATAACTCAAGGTTTACCTTTAGAGGGTATAATTGTTAGAAATCTTAAGATTAGGGATAAAAATATAAATTATAAAACCTGAAATTTTGGGTTAGAGATTTAGTGCAAGAATAAATAGAAAATTATATTTTATATCTCTAATTGGGATAAGAAAAGATTTACTCAAGTTTAGGACACAAAAATCAGTAATAGGAAATAAAAGACATGCCCCTAATTGTGTTTAGCCCAAGTATAGTTATAGACCTAAGAATAGTGAAAAAGCTCAATAATGTGTCTAGCCCAAGGTATGATTTTAGGTTTAAAAATTATGTAGCCATTAGTGTATTTGGCCCACTTATCATATTAAGATCCATGATTAAAGATAAGGTAATTAATCAACAGAATTTAATAGAGACCAAAATGTCTAGGGAAGCTTAGCTAATTAAGGATGATATTAATCAAATCTACAACCAAAGTTTTGATAGACTAATAAGATCATCATGGTAAGGGCTAAGAAATTTTAATTCCGATTCATCCAAGACAAACATACAAATTAGACAAAACATAACATGACGTTATTTGTCAAATATGAAGTTTAATGTTTGGTTAAGATCGAGTCCTAGTCGTCTTAAACCCACCAAGTACTTTGGAGGTAGTATAAGTCCACTTTAAATTGCTCTAACAATTAGAGTATACATACGTTAAGGCAAAACTTCAACCTAGACGTACGTAGTTAACAAGTAGAACTAAGACATGTGATATAATATGTTTGAGATTATTTCATGTGATACCTTGCCTATGTTGGGAATCTGACTGCCTCAGATTCGCCACTCTCAGGATTTCACTTCAACGAATATCAGAATAACGAAAAATAAAATAGGGAATAGAAGCAATCACCACAACACAAGAATTTAAGTAGAAAACTCCTAAATCAGGAAAAAAACCGCTGCTCTCCAGAAAAGAATTTTACCATATGAAAAATTTCTACAATCATATGGATTTCCCTCTTTTCTACCCAATGATCCTAAAATACCCAAGCACTCTTATAAGTATTTTCTCACTCACACCTTTCACCACCACTCTTTGAATAATAAGAGAGCTCACATCTCTCTATACTTAAGAAAACACTCCTAAGAAAATACAAAGAGAAGAAAAAAGGACTTTTAACTAGAGAAGAGAAAACACTAAAATGCTTCTTGGATATTGGGATGAAAAAATAATGAGAGAATAGGTCCCTATTTATAGTGTTTTGGCTCACCTACTTCTGCCAATATATCACACATTTTTATGAATGCTTACTATATATAATACACGGCTAATACATGGTATTCTTTCACCGTGTAATATACAAAGTAAGCAAAATTATTTTTTTTTTGCTTTACACGGATTCAGAGCATTTATTGCTCTTTAAAAGTGTTCAGACCAACAATCTCCTACTTGAAGACTTGATTTCAATCATGTCTTTACACTCGATCATTGAAAGGGCTAATCTCATAGTTACTGCTATTATTGTCTTCACCGACAATCATTTTCCACCATATGAGTATACTACTTAGAATTGACAAATTCTAAGAATTTCACCTCGGCTCATGTCGAAAAAATCTTACTGATAATTATAGTGCTAACTCCCACTGTTTGGCTTTTCTGGAAGTCCACTAGTCCTCGACATCATTCACCACACATCCTGCATCAATGCCAAACCAATGCCTGTGTACAAATTTGTGAACCCTGAACCCCGCCGCTATATATATCCTCTTTTATGGCAACTTTGAGATTAGCAGTATGCCATGAGGATGTACACGTCTTCCAAATCACAAAACGTCACTGTCCCCCTCAAAGGAGACAATATTAGCAGCTTGATCAGACTTAGAGCTTTTAGCCGAACCTGCTCCACCTATTGGACAATTTCTCTTAATGTGCCTAGATTGTCTGCACGTCCAGCAGATCGTATTCTTTTTGTTGGAGTTCTTCTTCTTCCTATTCTCGACTGTCAACGCTGACCCTTCAGATGAATTATTACTACCACCATTCAGTCTTCTTTCTTCAGAAAGTAAATTACTCGTTTCTTATGAAAAAACCACAGTCTCCTTCCCATACACTAGAATCGGTTTCATATGCTCAAAGAAAGATGGAAGAGACCAGATTAATCGTAAAGTTTTATCTTCATCATCAATCTTAACTCCAATAGCCTCTAATTCAGAAACGATGCTATTTAAGACACTGAGATGATCAGATATTATTATACCTTCACTCATACGTAGTGTATGAAATTACTCCTTCAGGTACACCCGATTTAAGACACCTTTTACCTGATACAATTCTCCAAGCTTTTCCCAGAGACCTTTGGCTGTAGATATTCCAAGCACATTTACTAGAACATTTTTTGTCAAGCACATTCGTATCACAATTGCCGCTCTCTCATCTAGATCTTCCCAGTCTTCATCGTTAATTTTGGATTTTCTAGAATTATCTCTGCCCTTCAAAACCTTGTGTAGCCCAGATTGTATCAACAAATCCTTGATTTGAACTTGCCACAAGCCACATCATATTGAATTCTGGCCAGCTCCCATTCTAAGAGAAAAACAACCACTAGGGCAGGAAAAATTACAAAACAGAAAAACAATCGCAGAACTAAATAAATCAGATCAACTGACTCAACAGGTTAACATGAATACAATAATATGAATAAAAATATCATTCTAAATTATAACTTAAACTAATATCAAATTTTTTTAACTTCAAGGAATCAAATTCATAGTAAAGGCGTTAATATTTAAATTTAAAACACATCAAGGTTGGTATTACAATTCCTACTATCAGTGTTCAAGACAAGTCCATGAAGCAGGAAGTGGGTAGTGGTATGACACGCACGTTCATCTGACATTAATTCTAACTCCATGGTACAATATATAGTCAAATAATTTATATAAATATTTCTTTAACCAATTCACTTATTAAAAAAAAAGAAAAAAAATAATAGTTTAGAATACCAATCATTAATTAAAATATTTCTGCTTATTCTTTATACTAAATTCTTCTTTCACATTATTGCTTCAATATGTATAAATTAAATACTAGAATTCAAGACGAAACAGGATTCACCGTCATCACAATATTTGGGAAAGCAACCCAAGTTCTAATAAAAAAAACCATGCTCAGTATTAACAATGCAGGAAGGATACACTGATCCAACAACATTACCACCAATAATCGAGCAATTATGCGGACAAACAAAAATATTTCAAGTTTATTTCAGAACTTGGAGAGCTTTAATTGATACAATCATGTAAAAAATATTTGATGATGATAAATCCACCACATTGTCACTTCTAGTACCACCAACTATTGCAGAAATAGAAGTAATATCAACTATAATGCTTGATCCAAAAACATCTTATCTAAAAAAAATTACAGAAAGATAAAATACTACTATCTAGTTACACTTAATTTTAAAAAATATATAATACATTATCCATCATTTAAATAATATATATATATTTGCATTTCAGATCGAAAATAACATCAACAGAAACGTCAAGGAAGCAGAAATTAATTAGATAATTAATTTAACTATATTCAAAAACAAATACCCCATATCTTAACAACAAAACTTCATCATTTTCCTTTAAAAAAATAATTTAATCAAATTCCTTTTTCTATTCTAATTTTTTTTCCTCTAATTACAGTGAAGAGAAGCAACAAAAGAAAGGAAAGCAAAAGCTGTGAAGTTAATTACCAACTTATCTCAAAATAAAAAAATTTTAATATTTTGAATAACATCTTATTATATCTTAAACAAATACCAATATATTATAAAAAATTACTAACTATTATAAATTATATAACAATTATTGTATTACTAACTTGTTATACTCCGTATGTAAACTGCAGCAAATAAGCGGGTTAAAAAACTCGTGTTTTACTTAATAAGACAATTTATTTTAAGTTATATGAACTTATTTGAAATACTTCAATTTCTATGCATCATTATTATAAATGAGCTTTACCCTAATCAAAGCTTTAAATAATTCAAAAACTCAACATATTTTATTGATTAGACTTTTTAGAATTTTTAATATTCAAAAGAGTTGATTTTAAAATAAAGTCTTTTATTAGCTTATGTTTTAAAAATATAAAAAATATTTTAATTTGAATAAATATGAAACTAAAAAGGCTTTGTCAAAAAGACTTAAACTCGTCTAAGAAAAGCTTGGGACTTAAATAGTTCACCTGTGACCCCCCCTCCTCACCTGGGAGCCATTCTTAGTTGTGCATTATTCTAATCATAAAGAAAAAAGAAGATTTACAACTAAATAAATCCAAACAAAGAATGCTTAGTCATCTTCGAAAAGCTTTTGATAATTTTCTAAGATATTCATGATAAAAAAAATAATTGCTAATTGTAAATATCATTATCTTTTATTTAAAAGAATGATTGTGAGTATATATTATGTTCCAAAAAAAAGGTCATGAATTTTTAGAGTTTCAAGTTCCATTTTAAGATAAATATGTAAAGAACCTAAGTAGTTAATGGTCTATAAAGTCAGGTCATTACAATTTGAAAGAAGTGATGTTTGGGAATTAGTTCAAAGACTTAAAGACTAATTGGTTATTGGAACTAAATGGGTCTTTAGAAATAAAGTTGATAAGCGTTGGGTGATTATGAGAAACAAAGCTAGATTAGTAACTCAATGTTTCAATCAAGAAGAAAGTATCAATTATGAATAGACCTTTACACCCATAACAAGATTAGAATCCATAAGGATACTCTTAGTATTCTCATACCATAAGGACTTCATCCTATATTAAATAAATATTATTGCATTCCTAAATGGATATATTTTAGAAGAAGTCTATGTAGCTCAATCCCCATTTTCAAAATCACAAGTATCCAGATCATATATTTGTTGGGATTTTTGTCCTAAAAAGCATATTTTCAATTATACCCTTTGAGTATGAACAACTTTCTCTTATATGCAATTATGATATTTGCTAGATTAAACTATCTTAGTTGTATAGTTTATTTATCTGAAAAAGATTCCATGACTTTGTTTGTGTATAAAGAAACAAACATGATTAAGTGTTAATTATGGGGAGACTTGTTTCTTTATCTAAGTCTAAATGAATTAGTTCACAATCTGTAAATAAAGATGG
>JXTC01000271.1:323825-370721 GCA_002914845.1 Trema orientale
TTATACATGATCCTGTATATGATATGTGCATGTAATATGGTTATGAAAATTGTTTTCATGTAAAAATTTTAAAACCTAAATCCGCTAATTATTCCGCTGCGTTCATGATGTGATCATGTGATCTTCCATAGTTTGCATGCATGTATGTTTTTGCCCTAAGTGTTAGGCAATTCTAGCAATATTTTAATTGAAAAAGGCTCTTTATAGTTTAAAGCGAATTTCTAGAGCTTGGTATGAAAGATTAAGTAAATTTGTAAATTTAAATAGTTTTTCTATAGAAAAAGTGGATACAACTCTTTTTATCAAAAGAAAAGGGAAAGAGATTATTATAGTTCAAATTTATGTTAATGATATTATTTTTTGTGCTACTAATATTTCTCTTTGTGAAGAATTTTCAAAATGTATAGATAATATATTTGAAATGAGCATGATGGAAGAGCTAAATTTCTTTCTTGGCCTTCAAATCAAACAAAGCAAATAAGATATTTTTATCAACCAGTCCAAGTATATCAAAGATATACTAAAGAAGTTTGAGATGGAGCACTCCAAGTCAATAAGAACACCAATGAGCTCCTCAATCAAGCTTGATAAGGATGAAAACAGTAAAGCAGTAGATATCACTAAATATCGAGGTATGATCGGATCACTACTTTACTTAACGGCTAGTAAACTGGATATAATATTTAGTATTTGTTTATGTGTTAGATTTCAATTTAATCCTAAGGAATCACATCTTAGTGCAATTAAAAGAATAATATTTGTATAGCACTATGAATATAGGATTATGGTATCCAAAAGACACACACTTTAACATTATTAATTATTCGGATGCAGACTTCGCCAGTTTCAAAACCGACCGTAAGAGTACAAATGGCACTTTTCACTTTCTTAGATATTCACTTGTCTCTTGGTTTAGCAAAAAATAAAATTCTGTTACTCTTTCTATTACTGAAGCCAAATATATATTAGTTGATTATTGTTGTGCACAAATTCTCTAGATGAAACAAACAGTAATAGATTTTGGAATGCGTTATGATCATCTGCCTATTAAGTGTGATAATAATAGTGCTATTAATTTGTCCAAAAATCTAATTTTGTATTCATGTACTAAGCATATTGATATTAGATATCATTTTCTTCGTGATTATATGTGAAAAAAGTAATATCATACTTGAATTTGTTTGTACTAAAATATAATCAGCGAATATTTTTACTATGCCTCTAAGTAAAGATCGTTTTTGGTATGGTTGATTATGATGAATTGTTTTGAGTTATTTGTTTAATTTTTTTGTTTTGCCCAAACCTTTAAAAATGATTCTATACTTATTAAAATGATGATTTTCAATGTTTTATTCTTATTTTGGTCATTTTTCTCATTAATTTCTTGAAAGTTTTCGAAAAATAGCTAAAAAGAGAATTTCGGTCGACTGAAAATCTGACTGGTCAACGGAAAAAGAGCTCTAGAAATGCCATTTTCTCTGCCAGAATCGGCATACTGAAAACCCATTTTCGGTCGACCAATTCTTCGTTTTTCTGCAACTATTTAAGTCATTTTTTGCGAAATCTCAATCATTTTCACCATCTCTTCGTGTGGAAACTTATCATTTCTCACTCAAAGACTCCTCTCAGTCCCTCTCAATGCCTTTTCTCTCATTTTTACTAAAAATCTATCCAACCTAAATTGATTTTCATTGCCTCCTACTCTCCAACATTAGTTTTTAGCAAATTTTCACTCAAAAGTCTTACTTTCTCTCACTTCCAAACCCTAGAATCTGAAAATCATAAGGTAATCACTTGGGTCTTAGTCTTTCTTCAAATTTCTTCAACAATGGAGCCTAGAAGAGAGAGTCTAAGAGAAAGGGGAAGGAAATCCAGGAGGAGGAACTAAAATAATGAACAAAAGCAAGGTTTGACATTCCTCTCTTAGAAAACTCATCTCTTATGGCTAGATACAAAGAAAAATTCTCTAAAAGAACAATCATTTGGTGGTAGAACTTTCAATTTTGCGCATCTAGAATGTGTTAGGTTTCAACACTATATGACTACTATGGGATGGATGGACTTTTGCTCCATTAGAGAAATGGGATACCCTAGGCTTGTTAGGGGGTTTCTATACTAATACTCAAGTGTTTAGAGGAGAATATCAATATATGGTAGTCTTAAGGGAATTGATTTCCAAATCACTGAGAGTTTACTTGCTAATTTGTTTAATCTTTTGCAAAGAGGTCATAAGTTCCCCATTACTAATTTCTAGCCAATGCTTGATGATTTTGATCCTCAAGAAGCTTTAAAACGAGTTTTTTTAGCCGATGGTAAGCCTCGTATCACCGACCTTACCTTAGAGACTAGAATTCTATTCCAATTCACAGCATACAATATGATTCCTAGAGGAGGCCATAGGGATGAATCTACTTTCTGTGCTATAGGTTTCATTGATCCTATTTTGATTGGGAGAAGACTAGACCTACCATATTTTATTATACAAGAAATGATCCATGCCATAGAAACCAAAGCTAAGAAAGTAACTCTCCCATATGGAATGCTCCTTACCCGGATTTTCCACCATTTCAAAATTCCTCCCTATGATGAATCTGAACGCAAGCCTTGGATGATAGACAATGATGTCAACAATAAGACTTTTGGTCTTACGGGATTCAAATTTATAAATAATGAATGGATTCCCAAGGTTCGCCGAGCTCCAGCTCAAGGTAAAGAAGGAGGTGAGCAAAGAGTGGAAGAAGAAGGTGCACAAGGAGCAGAAGAAGGAGAGGAACAAGCTAATAAGAGTGCCCAGACCGAAGGAGAAGTTGAGCCCTCATTTAATTTTCAAGAAGCCTTCAACAACCTCATATTCGCATCAACTCACTCTAACTCGACATTCAACAACTTCGAGCCGAAGAAATTGAGCATTTCCAGATTCTTGAAGCTGATATCCATTCTGCTCGCCAATTCCGAGAGCGATAGTTTCAAATTCTCAATGACTAATATGAGGAGACATTGAGGATGATGCAATCCTATTTTGGTCAACCCCGCCTACTTCTTAGAGCTTATGATTATCATGTTACGCTTGGTTTGGATGTTTGTCATGTTTCATGTTTTAGTCTATCTATGTTTACGGTTTGATTATGGTGTGTATAACTCTAACTTATTTGATTATGGATGCTATTTTAAGTTTGGCTCATGGATGATATTTATTATTCAATCTTATACTCTATATCATTTTATGTCCTATTCTTTGATGATATCAAAAGAAAGAGAAGAGTATTAATTTTAAATGGTAAAAAATACGGACATTGGTAAATTTTTTTATCAAAATATACACTTATTGAAATATTAAGAAATTAAGCACTCATTGAAATTTTAAGAAATTAAGGGAGAGAAATTAATTCATGTTAAATATATTTTTGAGGGGGAGCATTCAAGCTTGGTAAGGACTATTATTGAATTTTGACTAAATTTTGCAAATTCCTTACTTTATTTTATCCCATAAATCAAATATTTCTTATCATCAAATAGGGAAAATTGTTGACCTTTTAGGTATTAATATTATACTCATGTTTTAAAGTTAACCAACATATGATTAAGAACTAATTATCTACTTGAGTGTATAGCAATTTGATTGAAAGGATCAGAAGACATTCAATGTGGATTATGAAAAAAGAGCTTGAAGCAAAGTTCAAGAATACAAGACTTAGTCTAGAAAAGGTTACATCTTTTAGTTCTTGTTTGAATGAATGTTCACATATCATATGATCTTTTAATGGCTCAAATTTTTCTAAAAATGATTTTTCAAACTAAAATACTTAAAGTTTATATCTTCTAAGTAAAGTTTGAAAATCAATATTACATATTTTCAAAAGAATGCTATGATTTTCAAATATATTTAAATTACATTAAAATTAATTTAAGAGATCATAATTTTGAAAATGAATCAAAGAAGCTCGAATTAAAGCGAAAATTCCAAAGTTGGAATTTTCGGTTGACCAACAACCAGTTTTCGGTCGATTGATTCTGTAGCTGAAAAAATTCGAACGTTTTAAAATATGACCGTTACAGCCGCACTTCCAATAGCTAGTTCTTGGGAGTCGGCTAAAAACCATCTGGTCGACCGAAAAGTGTCAAATACTATATTAAACGATCATAAATGGCCAGTTTTCACAAAGGCTTATAAATAAAAATTATTTTAAGACTTAAATACATCTCTTGAATACACCTACATTACTTACAACATTTCTTCAAGTCTTTCTACTCTACATTTTGTGATCAAACTTTCAAATCTTATTTTTCACAAAATTATTTGGGCTAAACTAGATTATATCTTGTGTTTGCATTTATTCTCTCTAAGTTTACATTATATCATACATATCTAGAAGAGAGAGATGTTTATTGAGTGTATTAACGATCAAAAATTGTATTTGTAAAGTGAGGTTAGCACCAGAGTTATAAATAACCCAGTATAGGTAAAGTTGGCACCAGAGTCTAAACAATTCATGGTTATGCGTAATAGAGCCGGAGTCAAGACTATAAAGGCTAGGGTTTACCTAAGAAGAATTCACTCCATTTGTACAAAGGTTGATGAAACTCATAATCTTGATCCAATAGTGGAAAGCTCGAAACAAATTGCCGAGGGCCGGGGACGTAGGCAAATCATCCTGTTTGTCGAACCTCGTAAAAATAACATTTGCACTTTCTTTATCCTTATCTCTTTTATTTATTTACTTTGAGTTTGTGCTTATTTATTTGCTATTTCTACTTATTCTATTCATTGCTTGCATATTTTAATTCTTTAATTCGAAAAGTTTACAAAAGTTTTTAAAACTCAATTCACCTCATCTTGGATTAGCTAATCTCGGGATAACAATAATCACAAATGAGTATATTGCTTTTTTTTGGGGGCGGGGTTGGGGTCCTTGTGGATTCACTTCTTAATAAATTATCTCAACATGAAATATGATTTTTTTTTAAAAAGAAAAGAAAAAGAAAATTATTCTTCAAGTAGAAGGTAAGATTTTGGTTTGTTCGGGATTAATTATAGCGGCTATTTTAGCTTTTAAAAGCAGTTAGTGAAAAAATTGGGAGTAAAGGTGTTTGGCAAGTTCCTGTTTTTTATTAGCGTATTCTAAAAGTTGTTGCGTAACTGTCAATCTAAGTAAAATTTGAGAAATATAGTAAGAGTTACAATTTAAAACTAATTTTATTTCCATAATACAAACGGTTTAATATATCACTTTATAGCACACATAGATTAGCACAACTGCTTCTTGTAGATTAAGTTTACCAAACTTCTGAACTTTTTTTCCCACAGCTATTTTTTGCTCACAGCATAACACAACAATACGAAACTTGCCCTATAAGGAGGAAAATCATAAAAAAAAAATTTCAAATCCAATAAATAAAAAGCCACGTATAGAAAATAATTTGCAATGATAATTAATTTATCTCCATTGTTTAATTGCATTTAAGTATAGGAAAACCTTATCGACTGATATGAAGGAAAAATTTGTATTATACTACTATTTACGTCGTAATACATTTTAAGTGGTGTTTGCTTACTAAACAAAAATAGAAAAGGAATAAGAATGGTAATAGGAATGGAATGAGAGTAGGGATAGAATAGAAAAAAAAAATCGATTGAGTTGTTTGGTTGATATGTTGGAATTAGTGTCTGAATGGGGATTACTATATTTGATTTTATTATGGAATGAAATGGAATTAACATTATATAGATGAAAATACTCTTACTATTAAAAAATTGGTACAAAAATTGATTCATTTATTTATTTATGTATTTTTTGTATTAGAAATTTTTTTTTAAAAAAATAAAAATTTTAAAGACAGATATATTATTTCTATTCTTTTTTTTATTATAAATTATAGTAAAAATTATATATTTATATGTAGTATATGAGTGTGAAATGGCACTACTTGGTTAATAATACGGCATAAGAGTGCATTGGATATTTTATAATTCATTGAGATTTCTTTCTTCGTAGAGTTGTGCTTGAGAGTACATGAATAACACATCAAACCATGTATGGTTTGATGTGTTATACAGGATTTCAGAAAATAACACATCAAACTATATACAGTTTGATGTGTTATTTTCTGTATCTTGTACTTCTTTAGACCGTTTACGGTTTGATGTATTATTTTCTGAAATCATGTAATTGTGTTTTGAGAATTTTATAATTATTTTAAATAAAAATATTTTTTATTTTGTGAGAAATTAATATTTTTAGACAATTATTCATACAACATAATTATACATACTTGATATAACTTATTTAGGTGAGGGTAATTTAGGGCACTTGGATTGTTGGCCGGAATGAAAAGCCCTTTCAACCCATTTAGTTTAGGAAAGACTTTTTAACTATGTAGCTGAATTATAATTACCAATAGAATGAGCTTTACTTTTTTCAAGATCAAACCAAACACTTGAATGAAAAAATAACAATTCTATTCCTAAATCACATTCACTCCAACAAAACGAGTGTGCCGAGTCACAAAGTAATCGTATTCATGATATAATAGATGTAAACTGACACATAAGTATAGTGTCTTCGCATATATCAGATGCTTACAAATTACAATTACAAATTTGATATAAAAATCCTATCAAAATATTCTTTTACAATAGATTAATAATCAGTTAAATTGTTATTTCTACCGACAATTAAGAAGGAAGAAACAATCAAGCTCACATGTCAAACAGTAGAAGAAAAGTGGGAAAAAAAAAAAGAAAAAAGAAAAAAGAAAGAAGCCTATTTAGCACAATTGCAATTGATAGTCCCGTTATATTCATATTATTGGAAAAAATCTAGTGAAAAAACAAACTGTAAAGTGGAACACAGATTAGAGATTTTTTATTTTTTTTAGTAATTATGCTAATATTGATGCTTTATAGTTAACGTCCTGGGTGGGCTCTTTAGTTCTTCCACTGAGTGCAAAATGATTATCATTATTATTAGGGATAATATAGAAAAAATCCATCATTTTTAGTATTTTATAAATAAAAAGAAAAAAAAAAAACTCACACCTTTTCATATTTGCACATCAAATAGAACCAGCCCTAAATATTTAATCAAAATTAGAACTCTAATTTACTAAAAAAGATAATTTCATCCTTTAAACTCATAAAATATATATTAAAAATAATAAATATTGAAACCAATTATTATTGTCTTTCTTTTTTTTTTTTCAAAAAAAACTATTCAAGTAAAAGTAATTAAAAATAAAATTTTTGTCATTCTTTTTCTTTTTAACATTTAATTGTTTAAATAATTTAAACTCATATTAGTTTTACTAATTATTATTTTCACTTAAAATGATTAAAAAGAAAAAGAAAAAGAGATTTTTTATTTAAATTTTTGTCGTTTTTCTTTTTTTTTTTTAATTTTAATTGTCTTAATTAATTTAAACCCTTGAAAAAAAAGAACAACAAAATGAGATTTTTTTTTTAACTTTTGTCATTCTTTTTTGAAATTGTTTTGAATAATTGAAATTTTAGTCCATATAATTCTTTTGAAATTGTTTTGAATAATTGAAATTTTAGTCCATATATATGCTCAAATACCATAATGTATATATAAGTAAATCATAATCATTCATATAATTTCGAACACGGTTTATATGTCGCATGGTATATAGCTTCATATACTAAGAACAAAAATTCATGTACCTGAAAATATGAGAGAAGATAGAAATAAAATAACAATATCAAATATCTAAATTAACGAAACTGGTATATAACCTCATATACCATGACAAAATTCTATATATCAAGACCAAAAATTTATGTACCTGAAAGTGAGAACACCTAGAAACAAAATAACAATATCAAATATCTAAATTAACAAAACTGGTATATAACCTCATATACTATGATAAAAATTTCACATACCAAAAACAAAAATTCATGTACCTGAAAGTGTGAGAACACCTAGAAACAAAGTAACAATATTATATACTTAAAATTATGAATCTAGTATATAGCTCTATATACCATGACTAAAAGTTTATTGTGTAAGAACACATAAAATAAAAATAAAAATATCCAATATCTCAATATAATGAATCTGAAGTGGGTACATAATCTCATACACCATGAAAAAATTTCTATATACCACGACCAAAATTTCATGTACCAAAATATGAGGAAAAAAAAAAGAAATTCTCTGTTTGATAACAAAACAAACTACAAAATAAATAAAAAGAGACTATTGTTCCCCACAGCTTTTCTTCCTCTTTGGAACACATAATTCAGCATGAATTAGATTTCGACAAGTTTTTCGAGTGTGGCCAAATTGCTTGTATTGACTGTACTTGACTTGATTTTTCTTCTTAAACTCACGAGCTGAAAGAATCCTTTTCTTTTTTGGCCTACCAGCACTGGCTTTTTCAGTCTTTGGTTGAAGAACAAGTTGTTCTTTATTGAATTCTGGCACATCAACCGATAAGCGATGAATTGTATACTATGGAAATGCGATGTCAAAAAGGTCGCATCAACCTATATAATCAGCTTATAATGACGCCAACGTTTAATCGAAACTCCAAATGCCATAAAAAGGTACAAGAAATTCCCATTTTTATCAACTTCATAATTAATATATGAACCTACATGAAGAAACTAACTTTAGAAAATAAAAAATCACGCCTACTGGTTCAGTAGGTACATATCAAGATGTACCAAATTAGAAAATCCATGTACTAAATACGAAAAATCATGTACCACAAAAAATCAAAACAGAAAAATAACATACATTAAAAAAAAATGTACCATAAATAGGCACTTAAAATTTCCATCTTGATCAACTTTATAATCAGTATATGAATCTATATGAGGAAACTAAGAAACAAACATTAAAAAAAAATCACATCTAATAGTTCGGGAAGTATATACATACATATACTAAGTTAAAAAATTCATGTACTAAACACAAAAAACCATATACTACAAAAAAAAAAAAAAAAAACCAAAACAGAAAAACAATAAATGCAGAATATGAACCAAATAAGAGTATTGAACAATCTTAATCAATAATAACAAAAAATACATATACCAATACAAAAAACACATATACCAAAGCCAAATATATATGAACCAAACAAAAAATGCAGAATATGTTCATCAATAAATACTAGTGAACAGTAATACCATATACCACGAAATAGATCACATATACTACTACAAATATAACATATATCACGACTAAAAATTAATAAACCATTACCGATTAAAAAAAATTCAAAACACAAGGGAAAATAGAAATAGCTACTCAAACCTAACAAAAAAATAAGATTATATATGAATTAAGATCAATTATAATACGAATTACTAAAGAAAATATAAATCTCTTAAATTAATACATAATGCATATACTATCACAAAAATTATATAAACCATGACAAAAATTACATACCACAATAAAAAATTGATGAACCAATACCAATTACGAAAAATCATTCCAAAACACACATGAAATTAAAAATAGCTACTCAGACTTGCGAAAAACTAGATTACACAAATACTAATAATTATTGCAATACAAATTAACAATAAAGTTCAAAATCTCCAAAAACACAACATAATAGAATCACCACAAAATTATACATATGATTCTAAATAAACAAGACACAAAATCAAGAAAACAACACATACTTAAACAAGATCAAAATCAAAGATCAAAATTGACTGATCCAAAGAGAAATGAACAAGAATCGCCGGAAAACTCCACGGGTACCGGAGTAGAAAAAGAAGCAAACAAAGGAGGCAAACACACATGATTTGGCTGAAGATTCACGCAAAACAATCAACATCCAGGAATAAAGCTTCTGAATAAATCAATGGTTGAACAAGAAGAAAAACAAGAGAGAGAAAGAAGAACCAGAAAATAGAGAGAGAAAGAGAAAAGAGAGAGAGATAGAGAGAAGAAGAAATCGAGAAAAAAAATGAACAAAAAAATGAACAAAATAAGTAAGGGCAAAATCGAAAATTCAAATATTCACCAGCTGATGGTTTTTAAAAATTTGGATATTTAACTATAACATAAAATTAATGGACATAAACTTAAACAAATTTAAAAAAGTGGTCATATACCACAATTTCTCTTGTTATTTACTGATTTACCACGATAGCGTATGTTTTTGGGCTGGCCGCTGGCCCGCTGGTATAGTATACGGTTTAACAAAGATATATTGCGAGAATATTGTTCTTGACTCTGGTCGTATAAATTTTGCTGACATTGGACAAAAGATACTTTTTTTTTTTGGTGGCCCGAGTATTATTGATTCATTTTTAAATTATTTTTTCTAGTGTGACATCTACGATATTTTCTCATATAGATTTATAATTTCTGAATGGTATTTTGTGGTTTGAAATTTAAGGTCTATAGGCCTGTTTGGCACAGCTTTCAAAGATCTTTTAGGGCTCAAAAGATCTTTTAAGAGTGTTTGGATGAATTTTTAGAAGATCTTTTTGTATCCAAAAGATCTTTTTAAAGAAGCATGGACCTACCATCTTTTTCAGGAAGATCTTTTTATACTTTTACTTCAAGAAGTAAAAGCTATCCCAAACATGCCCTATATATAAGAAAACTCATCCGAAAGTCGCATCTCTAAGCATGATAAGGTTGCGTGAAGTGGAAGAGAAGGGGGGAGTTCTAAGAAAATAATTAATGCATATTTTATTAAAAATTATGAATAAATTAATAGAAAAAATTATTTAAAAGTGTCACATCAATATTTTTTTGCTAAGTTATATAGGAAACTTGATAGAAGGATCAAATTAGTAAGGGCTAATAATAGTAATGACCCTGAATTATGTTTATTGTACTACTTTGGTCCTTAAATTTTCATCTTACATAATAGTAATCCTTGAGTTATATAATTGTTGTAATAATAATTTCTTTTTTATTACAAACTGTTAAATATTTAACAATAAGTCATTATAAAGTATATAATTCTGTAACTATAGTCAAGAATGAGACTCCGAATTTTCCACTTACACAATAAACTACCAAGACTTGTACAATTATTGCATCAGTGATCCTTTTTTTCCATAAACTTTTAAATTTTTATCATAAATAAGTCATGTGCAAAGTATACATTTTGGTAACTATAGATGAGAATAGGATTCTGACTCATATAAGTAAAATAATGCCCAAGTATACGTTTTATTCGTGACTATTTTCTATTAAAAAATTAACAATTTGTAACAAATGAGCTATTACTGTAACAATTACATAGTTTAGAGGTCATTACTATGTAAGTTGAAAGTTCAAAGACTAAAGAGATATAATGAAATCAGGGGGCCATCACTAATTCGTAACAAATAAGTAATACACAGGGCAAATGCTGCAAAAAAAAATAATAATAAAAAATGAGAAGAAGTTTATGAAGCAAAATTCTGGAATGAACGTAATTTGTGGAAAAAAATATAATTTGTCTAACTTAATAATATATATATACACATATAGGACATCAATCCAGTATGTATTTCTTTTTTTTTTTTTACATATCTATAAGTATTATTTTGTCCAATTAAAATTGATTACACACGTCTTTTCATAGTAAAAAGTGAAGAGAAAAATATAATAAATAATTAATTTTTATTTTTATTTTCAATTACTCAAATTATGATAATCATTGGATAATGATTTAACAGTTAAAAAAAAGATCTATTGGATTGGAAATCATATATATATACACATATATTGCTTAAGTCTTGAGCTACAATGCTCCACCTAAAAATGAGGTACCTTCCCCAAAAACATCATATACTTCAATTATATTACAAGCCCAAATAAAATGTTGCGCATGAGTTGGAAAAAAAAAAAATACGAAATGCATTTTTTCAGAAGCGGTAGCGTTAAAAATATGCATATGGGACAATAGATGAACCCTTTGCATATGTATCACGAATCTCCGAAGTATCAAACTATTAATCCTTGGTTAAGTTTCCTTCAAAATTTTCGTACCTACCATACATATACATAACTAACCGCAACTATAGTTCATCTGAGCGGAGAAAAAAAAAAAAAAATCGCAACTATAGTTCAAAGAAATTATTATGATTTTGGCATGAACCAAAAGATTTCTTTAATATAATTTATCTTAATTCAATGATTGAACAAAATAGTATTTTTAATTTAAAGACAATGGCAAATCTTCAAAATGAAAAGTTAAATTGGTTTCAATAAGAGTTTTCTTGATGTTTACCTTTGAAAATAAAAGGTATTACATAAATACGGTATAAGAGAAAAGAACTAGTTTCCGCACCGCACACGATTGGTATTTTCGAAAACAAGTGAGAGTAAAACACGCGGTGGTGCTATTGTAAATAAAGCCAATTTTTTAATAATAGTCTTTATATTAAAAAGATTAGCGAAGTTGGCGAAAACTTTTCTGGCTAATTGGTTGTGCATCATTTACGATCCATCGTCCACCCACAGGATCGACACTCACCTATTGGACTTACCCTGTTTTTTATTTTTTATTTTTAAATTATTTTTTTTAACCATTTCTATTTTTTTTCCTTATTAACACTAATCGTCCCTCTTTTAAATTTTAATTTTTTTCATTTAATTTTTTTTTTACCAATTTCTATTTTTTTTCTTATTAACTCTAATCTTCCCTCTCTCTTTTTTTTTTCACTTTTAAAATTTTTGTCCCACATTATTTTTAAATTTCTTTTCCCATTTTACCTTTAAAATAAAAGATATACATTCTTTTTCTCTTTCTTTCAAATTTTTTTTTTCCTATTCACCTATTTTTTTAATGTTAGTGTTAGACTAATTTAACCATTTCTATTTTTTTTTCCTTATTAACACTAATCGTCCCTCTTTAAAATTTTAATTTTTTTCATTTAAATTTTTTTTTACCAATTTCTATTTTTTCCTTATTAACCCTAATCTTCCTCTCTCTTTTTTTTTCACTTTTGAAATTTTTGTCCCACATTATTTTTAAATTTCTTTTCCCATTTTACCTTTAAAATAAAAGATATAAATTCTTTCTCTCTTTCTTTCAAATTTGTTTTTCCTATTCACCTATTTTTTAATGTTAATGTTAGACTAATTAATGGTTACTGGTTACTACTATTGTGACTAATTGGTTATTATTAAACAGTTTAGTTACTCGTTATTTTAGTTATCAATTACCAATAACCAATCTAATTACTAGTTACCAATTTGGTTACTGGTTACTAGAGTGGTAACAAGATTGGTAACTATACTAGTTACATATTGATTACTAGTTTCTAGTTACCACTGCCAAGTTGGTTATTGGACATTTCTGATATTACTACTAATTCAGTTATAAGTTTCTGGTTTCCACTGCCAATTTGATTATTGGTTACAGATTTCTAGTTACTATTACTAATTTTTAGTTACTAGTTACCAATTTTGTTACTGGTTATTAGTAACCGATTAAGTTACCAGTATCCAATCTGGTTACTAGTTACCAGTTTAGTTACTGATTTCTAGATAATCTGGTTATTGGTTATTAGTTATTGGTTATCATTTACTAGCTAGACAATCTATTACTAGTTACCTGTTTAGTTACTGGTTTTTAGACAATCTATAACCCTTGCCAAGTTGGTTATTGGACATTTTTGGCTATTACTACTAATTCGGTTACAAGTTTCTGGTTTTCACTGCCTTCTAGTTACTACTACCAATTTCTAGTTTCTAGTTACTAATTTCGTTACTGGTTACTAGTAACCGGTTAAGTTACCAGTATCTAATCTGATTACTAGTTACCAGTTTATTTACTGATTTTTTGATAATCTGGTTATTGGTTATCAGTTACTGGCTAGACAATCTGTTACACCCGTTTAGTTACTGATTTTTAGATAATCTATATCCCTTGCCAAGTTTGTTATTGGACATTTCTGGCTATTACTACTAATTCGGTTACAAGTTTTGGTTTTAACTGCCAATTTGATTATTAGTTACAGATTTCTAGTTACCACTACTAATTTCTAGTTACTAGTTATCAATTTCGTTACTGGTTACTGGTAACCGATTAAGTTACCAGTATCCAATCTAGTTACTAGTTACCTGTTTAGTTACTGATTTCTAGACAATCTGGTTATTGGTTACTGGTTATTGGTTACTTTTCATTTTCTTTCTTGTCTTTCCCCCTATTAGGAATAACGAGCTACTTTTTTCAAAATAAAAAATGGTTATTTTAGTTACTAATAATCAGTTACAAACTTGGTTTTTAGCAGTATGGTTACCAGCTACTCTTTTTTTTTCCTCCTCTCTTTTTAGTCATTTTTCCTTTCAATATCTTATTTTCTTTTTTGCTTTTCCCCCTCTTAGGAATAATAAGCTACTTTTTTCAAATAAAAAAAAATGATTACTTTGGTTACTAGTAATCAGTTACAAATTTGGTTTCTAGACCAATATAGTTACCAGTTACTTCTTTTTTTCTTTTCCTCTTTTTTTAATCATTTTTTCTTTTCAATTTTTCTTTTTTAAAATGAAGCACTAGCCCCCCCTCCCCCCTCCCCTCTTTTTTTAGGGATAATAAGTTACTCTTTGTTTTTAAAATGTTACTTTAGTTGCTAGTAATAAATAACTAATTTGAATATAAGTTACCAGCAACCATGAACTAAAAGTCTCCTTCAAATTCCAAAAGATTCATCGACTAGTTATTTATTACTAGTAACCAATAACTAATCTGGTTACAAGTTACAAGTAGTTATATACTAAAAGTCCCCTCTAAACACTAAGCCTGCAATTCAAGAATTCAATTGGTTCAGTCTGTATTTTTTCCTTTTTAATCAACTTCTTTGAAAAATTGAGTATTGAGATAAATTAAAATTAACTTTCAAATATTGAATTGCAGGCTTGCTTATTTATATGAAGCAATAGAACCCAAAGTTGTTCACAGAGACATTAAGTCGAGCAATATTTTGATCGATGATGAGTTCAATGCTTATATTCCTACCCCGGATACTCCTTGCCACACGTAAGCACTTCTTTCACAGATCTCTATTCATATTTATTCCCCCTTTGTTCATTGATTTTAGATTTTTACGCAAAATTCGAATAAATAAATAAATAAATAAAGGTGCCAGCACCCAGAGGAGAACTGGCTATGTTTGTGCTGCAAGGAGGTCTTGTGCAGCCGTTTCGTGAACAAGCACATGCTCAACTATTATCACCACGCAAATCATGCTCTCGCGCTCAGCTACAGATTACAACAATCCACGATGACTTTCTATTTTCAAATAATTGGCTTTTCAACTTCATTGGCCTCTTTCAATCCAAATTAATCCTTTTCTCCGTTGCTCTTGTGCGGTTTTCGCAAACAAAAAAAAACAGTGATTTATCAGTTTGGTGCTTCTATGTGACGCTTACTTGGATGCAAATACATCGAGAGAAAAAGAAGAAGAAAAGGGGCAAAATATTGGTATTTTTCTGAAAAACACCGTATCAAAGTAATTGAAAGGCAGGCACCGTATATGTGTTATTATTTTCTAAAACCCCCGTGTTGTTTCTAATTTCCTCTTTCAATAATGCATGTGCAATAATCCGAATATTTTTATTTTTTCTGGATATCAAACTTTAGATCTGAATATTAGAAAAGGATAACTGCCAAAAAAAACCTTTAAAATGTGATTTTTATGTAATTTTCACTATGTTTTTTAGTTTGTGCAAAATAATATTTCAATATTTTAAATCTCTACAAATTTGTATCTTATTTATACAAATTCGATGATTTATACTAACTATTTTAAATTATTTTCAATAAATTTTTAGTATTAGTTAGTAGAAATAATATATTTTTAATTCAGATTCCGTGTTTAGTAAGATTTTTATTAATCAATTTATATATAGAAGATACAAATTTATAGAAACCAAAAAAAATAAATTAAATTTAAAAAAAAAGCTATACTTTAAAAAAAAAAAAAATTTCAACTGCCCTATTAGAAATAAGGTTAGACTAAATCTGCAATCAATATAATAATCTAAGTTCACGTACCCCATCTATTATCTACTTTTTTCTTGAAAGATTAAATAATCCAATCCTTTTTCTGGACCCTCCCACTTCCCTGTCCCACTCCCCTCCCACCCACTCCCCCACGTCCCAATCAAATATTTTGGCCATAAATAAAAAGAAGTATCCTACAATACACATTACATTACATTATTTATTTCATATCCACTTTTCTATTGGCCTCATTTCTCATTTCTCTCTCCGCACCATCCACCATACTATTGAACTTGTCCTCTGCCCAAATTTTATTTGCAGGTAATAATAATCTTTTGTTATAAATTATTGAGTTTTGAATAACACAGATTTCAATATTATTGATTTTGCCATTATCCGATTTTTTCTTGTCAGTTGTCACTTAGGTTACTTTTTAGCCTCTCTGTTTGTTTTGTAAGAAAATAGTTTCCGGGAATTTTCTTTTGCTATGTGTTTCAGATAAGAAAATGGTGTTTTTATCTTTGATTTAATCTGGGTATGAACTGTTTCTTCGTGAAAGAAAGTTTAATCAGAAGAGATTGCAATGAGATGTTTTGGCAAAACTGGATGAAATTTATCATGTGGTCCCTGAGTTTGACTGCCACTTGTTTGATTTTTATCCTTAATGGAAAAATGATTTCATGTAAAGACAAGAAGAATTGTCCATTATCTGCTATAATGGAATAATTGGAATTTATGTACAGTAGGCATGTATATATATTGTTCTTGTTTCCCTCAACATAAAAATATGTTGTTTGGTCCTCCAGAAATATCATGTATGATTAATATTTAGACAGCACTGAAAATCTTCATTAATGCATGCATCTATATCAAAAATCAAAAACAAAATTTATTTTTTATTTTTCTTCTTATATTGGAATAGTATGCTTTTCTTTTTTTCTTTTTTTCCCCTGATATCACGGCCACTTTTCTATGATTCTTAGGAAGATGGAAAATGGTTACGGAGAAGAAGCTGAAAACGTATTTCCTTCACATAAGGTATGTTAATGACTCATCTGCTTATGTAGATATGTAGATATGTAATTACATGTTTCTATGTTCGAAATGAGAAATGTGTGTATATCATCTTATTTTGTTCAACATAGTTTTCTGTTATTATTACCTAAATAAGCTTTTTTCCCCCCCTAAATAAGCTTCTTTTTTTTTTTTCCATTAATGTTAGGTTGATTCTGGGAAACCTGCTCCCCTGACCTGGCAACGGAAATTAGATAGTAATGGAAATGTTCCTTCAGAGTTCTCTGTCACTTTTGAGGAGACAGTTCATATGGTAAAGAAAAAATGTAATATATGTGACTTTTCTTTCCTTTCTGAAGGATGAAGAAGTTCATTTTGGTGATAAATTAGTGACTGAAACCAACAATCTCTCTCTCTTTTCTTTTTATATAATTATTATTATGACTCATAAGTTGTCTGTCTGCTTTCTGTAATTCTCCGAACTCTGAAGGCTCCAATTGGCATTCGAATGTGGAGACTAGTTAAACAAGAAACAGCAGAAGGAAAAGTAACTTTCTCACTTCAGATGATTTCTTATCTTTTTCTTTGGTATGTAAGAAAATAGGAATTGTACATTCAACTCTCTTTTTCTTCGCAACCCCTTTGTCCTACTATATTTCAGTTATTGATGTTCGATATATTCAAGAAGCGACATATTACAAGTAATCACGGCGTTCCTTTAGGTGGTATTGGGTAGGTACTCATTATTTTCCCGCATACAACTCCCTTTTGTTGTTCATTTGTAGTCAGTGTCACAAATAGGTTTAATCTATTCTTATATGCATCAGTTGAAGCAACTGTTGGAATTCCACTGATCCAGTTGAACCAACTTTGAGAACAGTATTACATGAAAAAGAAAATATATATATATATCTCTATAAGTGGAACATCACGTACAGTAAAAAGTAAACGTTGGAGACTTGAGCTGATGATGATTTTTGCAACGAACTAAGCAATTCTCATTAAAGAAACTATGTAGTTAGGAGTCGTCCTCCATGGAACATCAAATACATTTTTGTGTAGTAGCTGTGGCATATTAAAAATTTGCTTTGAAGCTCATTCTATGAACTATTCTTATATCTGGAACCCACGAACATAAAGTGCAGGAAGCATCGGAAGAAGTTACAGGGGCGAGTTTCAGCGTATTCAATTATTTCCTACAAAATCCGAAGATGTCCCAATTCTAGCCAATCAGTTTTCAGTGAGTTTTTCTCCATTGTTTCAAGGCTTGTACCTATTCAATTAGCCTTCTGAAATTATAAAAATAGACAATTGTCACATTAACAGAAGTGCTTGAAGCTTTGATTTTAAAATAGCATTTTATGAATAACCCTATGCTGGTGAAAAGATTTAGTGAAAACCCTTTTGACATATAACTCATTGTTTTAGTAGCTGATGTTATTTTCTCTATATTTCTGAATATAAACTGAATATCCAAATTTCCTTGCTTCACAGGTTTTCGTTAAACGGCCCAGTGGTGAGAGATATTCAACCGTATTAAGTCCTAAGAGCCAAGAGGTGGCCAAGTGAGCCATATAGTGTCCAGGACTTGATTTATTTTTTGATTTTTGATAATAATCTAATCAACACATCCTTTCAAGCATTGACTAAATTGACTTGGGCACTTTATCTAGAGAAGTTTCAGCTTCTGGCATTGGATCTTGGGATTGGAATTTGAATGCAGAAAAGTGCACATACCATGCTCTATTTCCAAGAGCTTGGACAGTTTATGATGGTATTAAATCTTTAATCTCCAGGTTAGCAGAACATGTAATATTGCTGGCAATGTCTTATGTTTTGATTTATGTTCAAATATAGGTGAACCTGACCCTGAACTTGTAATTGTTTCGCGTCAAATTTCACCATTTATTCCTCATAATTACAAAGAGAGCAGTTTCCCTGTATCTGCATTTACCTTCACGGTATGATTAGGAATGTGAAAGCTTTTGTTGACAGCATTTCGTTTGAACTTTGTCCGAACTCCTAAGTTGTTGCTTCATGTATGTTTTCAGCTAACTAATAAAGGAAGAACGCCTGCAGATGTCACCTTGCTCTTTACTTGGGCTGTGAGTAGAGAAAGAGTTTTATGGTGCATTTTCTTTTCAACTTTTTTGTTTTTCCATGCTCAAAGAAAAGATTGTCCATTGTGGAATAGTTCAAAGTTTTGAACTCCAAAGGGAGGAGCTTTTCTTTGTATATATTATTATAATTATTTAACTCCAAGCTTGTTTTCTTGTTTCTTCCCTCCATAACTTGGTTTTCTATGCTTCGAGTATTTTTCTTCTTTTCCCATCCAAACATGGCGTTATCTCGAGTTCCTAACTATATCATACATTCCATGTTATTAGGCATCTAGTAGTCTTTAATGAAAACTCAGTTGCCAAGAGTAAAATATATAACTTGCTGTATCCCCGTTTTCCATTTTAATGTAATGGAATCACAAAGTGGTGTCAAGACACATGCATGGTTCATGAAAAATGCTGCTATATGTTTGAACTCTTTATGTTTCTATTGTTCAGAATTCTGTTGGTGGGACCTCGGGAGCTTCTGGTGATCACTTTAACTCAAAAATGAAGTGAGGGCATATAACGGGCTTGTTATTCATTTATATGATTAAGTACCTTTGTTAAAGTGGAATTCAGATTTCAAGATGAAAAAGAGCTGTACATTAAGCTTTGATGAACTCCCTCTTTTTATCTATGCTGTTTTACTTTTTACTTCTTCTTTTTATCCTTTAATTTTTAAAGTAAGCTGAACACTAAACATTTTATCGGTGATTAATTCCCACCAGGACACAGAATGGGGTGCATGGAGTACTTCTACACCACAAGTAAGTCCTTTCTGGATTGAAGCAACAGTACTCTAGTTAAGTTTTTACCATATGCATTTCATTATATAGACAAATCTCTAATATAAATCCAATCATGATCTTTCAGAACTGCAAACGGACAGCCTCCTGTTACGTTTGCCATAGCAGCAGAGGAAAATGATGATGTCCATGTCTCTAAGTGTCCCTACTTCTTAATATCTGGTAATTCCAGGGGTAACACGGCAAAAGAAATGTGGAACGAAATAAAAAAGGTTAACTGAACTCTCTTCCTTTACTTTCATGTTCGTCTAAATTCGTCTACTGAATGAAAATATAATTTTCTTATGGCTTATTTACACCATCTTTTCACAATTTAATCTAAACATTTCGCAACTTTGAACACATCTTTTGCCTAGGCTATAGTTCATAAGCATCTATCAAGGTCTAATCGTTTTGACTTAATACATATGTTTTAATTCTTTTAGTTTGGATCGTTTAACCACCTTGACTGCAATGAGACCTCGGTGGCTTCGAAACCAGGGTCAACTATTGGAGCAGCCATAGCAGCCACTTTGACTATCCCCTCCGGTGCTGTACGTACTGCAACTTTTTCACTGGCATGGGACTGCCCAGAAGTGAGATTCATTGGAAAAACATATCATAGGTGTATATTTCAGTTACCAAGCACTTCAGTTTGAGTGAAGAGTCTATTTAATTGATTGAGCTTAGTTATCAACTCTACTAACAAGAAACTTAACTGCCAGGCGTTACACAAAATTTTATGGTTCTCATGGAGATGCAGCGGCCAATATTGCACGTGATGCCATCCTTGGTACTATTACTTGCATTAACTACTTTTAAAAGCGTTCAGAATATGTAATTTGAACATATTTATGTAGTGAAAAGAAGACAACATAGTCTGAGAAATCAAGCATGGAGCAGAACAGAAGACTTTGTAGTTTGTGACAGTTATTTTGTAAACCAAACCTTATTGCACTCAATTGAAAATGATCTTCTGATTTTAAAACAGAGCGTGCTAAGTGGGAATCCCAGATAGAAGCATGGCAAAGACCAATTATTGAAGACAAAAGGCTTCCCGAATGGTAAGATAACTGATTATATAAATTTTCTGGTAAAGAAAGAGGATACAACTTTTGAAAAAGTTTGAACGGTGAAAATTTTCTCTTCAGGTACCCTATCACTCTCTTCAATGAGCTCTATTATCTCAATGCAGGGGGGACAATCTGGACAGGTATTCAAGTAGTGTAAATTCCTCTTGGAAGACAAGTATCTGGTTCCTAATATTTATCAAAAGTCAACTTTTCTTTTTGCAGATGGATCACCTGCAGTACAAAGTTTGTCAACGGTTAGAGAAACCAAATTCTCTCTTGATAGTTACAAACAAAATCTCAAGGACACAACTAATATTTCCCATAACAAGGACACTGCTGTTGAAATCCTTGAAAGGATAACTTCCGTGATTGAGCAAATGTACGCCCCTGCTATGAAAAATTCTGCTTTTGGAACCTATCTGCTCAGTGATGAAGAAGAGAATATAGGACAACTCCTTTATCTTGAAGGACTTGAATACATGATGTGGAACACTTACGATGTTCATTTCTATTCATCTTTTGCGCTACTCATGCTATTCCCAAAACTTGAACTCAGCATTCAAAGAGACTTTGCGGCAGCTGTGATGATGCATGATCCTGATCACATGAAGATCTTGAGTGATGGGAAAAGGGTTCCACGAAAAGCTCTTGGTGCCGTTCCACACGATATAGGACTAAACGATCCTTGGTTCGAACTAAATGCTTATAATTTGTTTAACACAGACAGATGGAAAGACTTAAATTCAAAGTTTGTTCTCCAAGTTTACAGGGATGTGGTTGCTACTGGTGACAAAAGTTTTGCGAAAGCTGTTTGGCCTTCGGTTTACATGGCCATGGCTTTCATGGATCAATTTGATAAGGATGGAGATGGAATGATTGAGAATGAAGGGTTTCCTGATCAGACTTATGATGCATGGTCCGTTACTGGTGTGAGTGCATACTGTGGTGGCCTTTGGGTGGCAGCTCTTCAGGCTGCTTCAGCGCTGGCACAAGAAGTTGGTGATAAGGCATCTGCAAATTACTTTTGGATTAGATATCAAAAGGCAAGAGGTGTGTACGACACTTTATGGAATGGCTCCTACTTCAATTATGATAATAGCAGTGGTCGCTCAAGTGCGTCTATTCAGGCTGACCAGTTGGCTGGACAATGGTGAGTATTGCAGTAGTCAAAAATTTAAACAACTGAAGTGTGTTTTACTAAAGCAGGTGGTCCTAAGTTCAATTCCTGTAATTGCACTCCCTATGTTGTTGTCAGGGAGAATTAGTAAACTAACATGGAGAACTCATTGTTTAAAACTTTAAAACAGAACTGGACATAATTATGAGCAACATTAAGACCCTTGTTCATACTTTGATTTCATGTACTTGTACTTATGATGCAGAAAATCTTAACCCTTGTAGGTATGCCGAAGTATGTGGCCTTTCTCCAATTGTCGATGAAGACAAAGTGAGGAGTGCACTGGAGAAAGTTTACAATTTCAATGTCCTAAAAGTGAAAGGTGGCTCACGCGGAGCAGTGAATGGGATGCTGCCTGATGGAAGAGTTGATATGTCAGCTATGCAATCAAAGGAGATATGGGCTGGAGTCACATATTCTGTTGCTGCTACAATGATTCAGGAGGGAATGGTGGAAATGGCATTCCAAACTGCAGCAGGTGTTCATCAAGCAGCCTGGTCCCAACAAGGCCTTGGGTTAGTATTTATTTTAGTTAATTTAATTGTCCAATAAATCTGAAAAGGAGAATGAATAGGAGACTAAAATTCAGAGAGAATTCTCTGGTGTATATATATACATATTTAGATATTTATTCTAATAGAATAAAAATCTAGTAGTGAATATTTCTCTACTATTGATTTTATTAGATTTCATCTGATGATACATTTGACATTTAAAAATGAGTACTATCAGTCAAATGTTCATTCCAAAGTTTAGAAGAGTCCATATTTCAAGTTACAAATTGCTTATTTTTTCAGCTTAAGTTATTAAGTATAGAATAGTCAGATTTTGACAAAAATTGTCAAGGACTTGGAACGTATACAGTGCTACCTTTAGTTTTACAGTACGTGCATTGTCCTATGACCCACTTTCATGCTTGTCCTGTTCACTTATTTTTATCATTGGTTTTTGTTTTAGATATTCATTTCAGACTCCAGAGGGCTGGAACATTCATGACAAATACAGATCTCTGTGTTACATGCGTCCCTTGGCCATATGGGCCATGCAATGGGCCTTGTCAAGGCCCAAGCTCTTTAAACCAGAGATGAAATGTGAAGACATTGAAGAAGACCATTTATATGCCAAACAACATGCAAGTTTTTCCAAAGTTGCTAGCCTCTTGAAGCTCCCAAAGGAGGAAGCTAAAGGCATAATACAGATTCTTTATGAATGCACCTGCAGGAAATTGGTACATTGATTCTTTTGGTCAATAAAACTCAAAAATTGAAAAATAAAAGTAATAGGTAAAATAAAAAAGAGTGAAAGGACACAATCTATTCCCTGCATTGGTGCAATTGCTTATTAGGATGGAGGTCCTAATATTAAAATGTATTACTGATTAAAACATTTTTTATCATTCTTGATGACAAGATAGATTGAAATGTCTTATCTCGAACATCTATAATTGAATTCTGAACATTTCCCTATGCGAAAGCATTAGCTAACGGATCATTTAATTTTCACGTATTTTCCTCTCTTTTTTTCTTCTTTTTTTTTTTTAATTTTAAAAAGGTACTAATTCTCTAATGTTTAGGATCAGTGCGGACTTTTCTTTAAGTAATTGACTTTTTTTGAAGGCCTTCGAGGAGTGACTAATAAAGTACATGTAATGGCTTGTTACTAGCTGGTCCAGCAATCAATAAGAGAATTCGACTTGGGGCTTAATCTTGAGCCTAATACCTTAGACCCTATAACAAATAAATTAGGAAAAAACAATAATAATATCAGATTATATATTGCTCTAATATGTCGAATATATAACGAGGACTAACACCACTCTTAATCCTTATCTCAATTAGGAAAAAGAAAATCACACACAAAAATTTCAAAAATTTATTTAAAAAATGAAGTACTTTTTTTTTTTTTTTAAAGACAATTAGGGTTAGGAATACGAGGGGATTCGAACTCAATACCTCAACATTGGAGATGTGTATGGTTACTAATCAGACTATGTCTATGACCACAACGAAATACCTTTTTGTCGGTTAAGAGTATATAAAATTTTAAAAAGTCTCAAAGTAGGTTCTTCGTGGATCTTTATTTTAATTTCACTTGGTCCTTTTTTTTGTCTCTCTTTTATTTTTTTTTCATGGTCCTCTTTTAATTATTATATTTTTTTTTTCTTTCTTCTTTTTAATTTATCTCCAGCTGTTATTCTATCAGTGAATATCTTAACATGCATATTTTCATTTGGTAGACTGGTGAATTATAATAAAGTAGAACTAGAATAGGAATTCTATTGTTAGATTGAATTAGAGTAATAGAATGAAACAAATATTGTATTGATTAAGATATCTTTACTTTTAGTTATCCTAATAAGAGGCAAAAAGGAAAAAATTGAGTTTTAAAGTGGTTGATTGACTAAAACATAAAATCTTTATTTTTACTTATTTATAAGGCATAAGAATTCCATCAAATGATTTCCTTCAAAAGAAAAAAAGAATTTCATTAAAAGAATTAAGATTTTAAAAGAATTAAGATTCTAAAAGAATTCTTGTTTCTTTTTTCAAAATTCAAACGAATTAAAGATTGATGATTCCATTCCGAATGATTCATTCCAACAAACTAAATATACATGTATACAATTATTTTCCTTTATATATATATATATATATATAGGTAATGTTTCAATGGAGATTTTTATTTTTGCTCCATGAATGGGTAAGATTATCAAGTTGAATATGACTTACAATAGCAAGTAATTTCATCTATTTCCTTTATTTGATCAATTAATATTTTATTCAAATATTTTTCTTTTTTATTTATTTCTTTTCTTTTTTAATTTTCACTTATAAGTTTAATTTTTTGAATTTCATTTAATCTGAACATATTATGCTACTAATATGAATAAGTAATTTTTTTGAGAATATAAATAACGTTAGTTTTGTTTTTTTTTTTTTTGTTTTTTTTTTATGGGATGTAATGTTAGTATTTTTTTTTTTTTGAAAGGGAATAAAGTTAGTTTTGAAATTATATAAAAAAAAAAAGAATATATTTTTTTAAGAAAAAGTTTTGATAAAAAAATTAGTATTCAATAGTTTTATATTAACAGTTAGTTTTTTTTTTTTTAAGAATATATACATAGCATTAGTTTTTTAAAAAGAATGACTCGTTTTTTAATGAAAAATTTAATATATATACAATTAGTTCTTTAGAAAAAAAATATCTAGATATATATACAGTTAGTTGTTTTTTTATTTATCTTTTAATAAAAATAAATAATAGAATGAAAAAAAAAAATAATGGAAAAGGAATTAGAAAAAAAAAATTCCAACTCATAGGTCACATATAGGTTACCAATTTATATACGTATTAATTAGATTTTATTTTTTGATAAAATTACTAATATCATTATAATTATCAGATCAAAATCCAATGGTTCAAATGAAAGTACCCATCAACGGAGCAAAAATAAAAATCTACATTGAAACATGACCCATATATATATACATATATATATATATATATATATATATACATACTAAAAGTGCCCACTAAAAAGTAATTTCGTGTTGAATTCAAATTGAAAGTAGGAATGTGTTAGATTAATCGTTTCATCTGACAAATTTCTGAAGCCAAAACCACATGGGGCGGTGCAGTTATTTTGCTTATGATTTGGTTTGAGGTCTAATTAATTTTACATAAATTCAAATACGACAAGTTTTGATAGGTCAGTATAATCTATAACTATAAGAGTAAATAAGAAGTTATTCAAAAGAAAAAAAAAAAAGAGTAAATAAAAAGAGCATTAAAAAAGGAGAGAGATTGCTTTGATCTCCTTCTCCGGTCTCTCCTCCTCCTCCCTTTTCCTCCCATCCTCTTTCATGGATAAAGTGTTTTTCTTTTTTTTTTTTTTAATTTTCTAATAAGTTTAGATTTAAATCTAGTTGTAGTACTACTTTGTGATTTTGTACTACCTGATTTTTTATCTATATAGGTTTTAAATTTTGTTTACTAGATCTTGAATCTGAGAATTTATTTTTTAATTTAGATCTATAATACGGATAGATTGATTTTCTTTTCAACAGACGTTGATCACTTTTAATATTAGAATCATAGTCTCTACCCACTAAGAACGAAGTCCAGTAGTAGATGAAGACAATTGTTAAAAGAATTGTGCATACTTAACTAATTTTCTTAAAGGAATTATCATTGAAAAATCTTTTTCTTTTTAATTTAAAAATTTTTATTATGAAATTAATACATAAATTAGTCTAACTAGAATTCAAACCCTCCCCTCCCACATACTCACAAGAATAGGAGTGTAAATGGGGCGGGGCAGGGTGGGGCTTTCGGAAACCCACCCCTCCCCGCATCAGAGTTTGCCCCGCCTCGCTTGACTGGCTGTGGGAACGGGGCAGGGCCCTGATCCGCTTCGCCCCGCGGGGTAGCGGGTGCCCCGCCCCTGCCCCGTTGCCCCGGTGTATTTTTTTTTTTATGAAAAGTAAAATATTAGACGAATTTTTTAAAAAAGAAAAAAAATATTGGACCTTATCTATATAAATTTAAATTTAATGATTGACTAATCATATACATTTAATGAGAAATATTCATGTATTTATTTATTTATATTTTTGCTTACTTTTAGTTCGATTTTTATGACAATCTTATTAAATACAATATTTTTTATTGTTTTTTTCTTTTTTTTTAAAAAGTCTACATTTTTCTTTAAATATTTAAATTGAACTGAAAAATCAATAACCGTAGTTATTATGGGGAACAAGACCATAGTTGATCACTTATATATATATATATATTAATAAAAGAGAAAACTCCTTTTTTATTACGGAAAAAAAAATGAAACATCAAGACTTTGGTCAAATGACTTAAGTTTTATCAAAAGTTAAATGTTTCGAAAAATTTTCTTTCCAAACTTATTAATCATATACTGTATATGAGAGATTTTCTCATACTCCCTTAGCTATTGGAATTGATTTCTATTAATTGTGAATATATTTATCAAATAATTGCAGGTTTTATTATTTTTATTGTACAACTGTAATTGATTTCTTTTTAAATGTAAATCTTGCTTTTATTTCAAGAAGAATAATGAAATAGCTCATCCAATTTTTTTTGGCATTCTATGACAACAAATATATAATACTTAAATATTATCATTATAAGCAGATAATTTCAAAAAAAAAAAAAACGTTATAATATAATAACTCCAAAAAAGGAAAAAGAACGAAAAATAATATTACAAGAAAATTATGGAATTTTAAACTCAAAATAGAATATTAAATTTTTCCTAATATATAGGTTTGGTATTAATGTTTTGATCTAAAAAAAAAAAAGAGAAGAATAAACACAAGATCAAGATTTCAATCTAAAAAAAAAAAAAACCTAGTATGCACCATAAACGGGGCGGGCTTATTGCGTGGCGGATTTTTCCCGCCCCGCCCAGCCCCGATCAAATCCAGTGCGGGACGGTACCCCGCCCCACATGGTGCCCTGTTTATTGCGGGGCACGCTAGGGTGGAGCCTCGCGGTGCCCTGCCCTGTCGGGAAATTTTGCCATCCCTACGCAAGAATCTTAAACCAATTGAGCAGCTCTTTAATTGGCAAATCTTTTTCTTTTTATTTCCAATATAGGATTGTCTATATATCACGATGATATTTATTTATTGAGTGAATTTTTAATAGAGATTTTTATTTTTGCTCCACCCATAGGTACATTTGACCAAATAGAAAATGACTTACAATAGATAGTTAACTCCACATACTTCTGTTCTTATTTTAATTCTTGTAAGGAAACCAATTTACTTTGATTTCCATACCAATTCAAATAGATAATAAGTATTTTTATTCCAAAAAAATAGATAATAAGCATGTGAAATCATTTTTTAATATTATTGTGGCATTAAAAAAGAATATTCCAATTTTATGCATATTTTTTTAAAGCCAATTTTATTTATATTTAATCCAATATTTTATTCTACTCTTTTTTTTTGGTTTATTTATATATTTTAAATTTAGATTTAAATTTAATATAATTTAATAAGTACGAAAAATCCTTTTGGACTTAGTTACGTTACTTTTTTTCGACATTATAAATGTATGATGTGATTTTGCTACTTTTTGTTAATTTTAAAATTTTAGTTGCTATAAAAAAAATAGTTAACTGAAATATGAAATTAATTATCTGACTTCCTTTCATCTTTGACTGGTTTTTTTTTTAATATGAATTATATACGCTTTTTTTTCATAATTTAATCACTAGAAAAATATTTTGGGCGTTAGTGCAGGTAGTGATTTTGTTGTTACATATATATTTTTTAAATGTTAGTTGGCCTTTTATTATGAATTAAATTTCACTTTTAGAATTCAGTTATCTAACATGGAATTAGATGAAAATGAAAATGTTTCCTTTTAAAAATTTAGAATAGGAAAATAAGAATTCAAATTTAACATGCAATATACAAGTTGCCCACCATAAAACATAATGCATGATCTTTTAAATTTATATATAATATCAAATACCATAGAATTTTTTGTGCATTTATTCCAGTTATTATAGCCATTCAATATCAGTCTAATGGTTTGAATCACAATAAGCATGGATGGGTAAATATTGTGATATCATTAAAGAAGTACCCTTATTTATTATCTTAACTAGATAAATGATTTTAAAATACCTTGAATTTTAACTTTTCTATAAAAACTAATCGGACTTTTGAATACCTGCAAATTAATGCCCCAACTTATGAATTTTGTAAATTAATATCTTGATAATTAAAAAAGAAAAAAAAAACTTAAAACTGGAGAAAGGCCATAATTTAGTATATTTTTTGCAGCTACCTCAAAGAAATAATTATGATATTTTTTGATAATATATTAATATTTAAACGGGATAATATCAAAATAAACCCACCATATTTTGCCTTTTTCTAAAAAACCACACCTTTTTACTAGTATCAAATAAAACATTTCATTTTTGTTTTTCTAACAAATCTCACCGGATCCACATATATGATCAAAATTGGAGTTAAAATTGTCGAAAACGAATGTTTTAACTTTTAAATCATATAACATAATTCAAAAAATAAATCTTTTATAGGTTTGAAAGCCGAAGTTGAATTCCTAAGAGATTACAGATCATTTTTTGGTCTAGAAGATTACATTTTGGCTATTTCTTATTGGAAAGACTATAGAAAAATAACAGTTTACGGTATTTTTAGATTTTATTTTTCTAAAAATCTACCAATAGTATTTCAATTAAACAATGCAATAAAAAAAATAATCAGGAGCATGTTAATCTCATAACAATATATTAGAATATGTGTAGAAAATCATACATCTTGTAGGAAAAGATCAAATTAGTGATTACACTTAATTTATAAAGATTCTTAGAACAGAAAATCAATTGTTCATTTATTTTTGTGAATTCCTTATCTCTAGAAATACTGACAGAATTTAAGTACAGTTTTTATCACTTCTGAAAGAAGTGTCTAGAGTCTCTTATATATGGATAATAGGGAGCAAAACATAAAAAGGCAAACCCTAGGAGTGCCCATACCTGTACAGTCATTATGACTGTGGTGTGTACACCGCTAGTCACTGGTCAAATTCGGCCAGTGTCAGGTAATTTTCTTTCCAAAAATATCATGTTACCCAATTTCATTTCTTATAATATTTGACTATCCACTATTGTCTTTTCTAGTCAACAATTAGCTAATTATTACCTTGTCAGTTTTTTTCTGATTTATTAACATTTAATTAACCATAATTAGAATGACTATATAATTATGTCTAGGTTAATTGAACCAAATTAATAATAGGAATCTCTATTATTCTTTTTCTGGAAACTAACGTATTCTAAAGAATGATATCTTTTGTGTTCACATTTGTCAGTTTATCTAGAAGCTGCTAAAACTGAGACAAGCCTCCCACTCCATATTTTCAAGTATGGATTTATTTGAATTGTAAATGAGTGAGATCAATCGATGTCAATATTCTCTATTGTTTGTTAAAACATATTTGTTGAATTATATGATTACAGTTAGCAATATAGAATTTAGTGAAATAACGTCTCTTCGTAGATTTGTGTACTTGATCATAAGTCTTAGGCCTAAGTATATTAACACTGATTTAGTCAGTAAAATATTGACTGATGATCATTAGATAAATCATTAAAAAACGAGAAACATATGATTATGTTTTTATGATGTTATACAAAGAGGTAATTAGTAAAGAATCATTGTGGCACGAGACGTTACTCCAAAATGTAGTCATGGACAGTTATAATGCAATTTTAGTCTTTTAGTAGAATGGATATGAAATCAAATAATTAATAAGCATGTTTAATTATTTATGAGCCAACTGTACATGTCCTATAAGATTCTCGAGCTAACTTGTGTCAATAGTCATACTGTTAATAGATTGGACTAATTCGAGTTAAAATTGGAGAAATCATGTTAGACTATAGAAGAGGCTACATGCTTGGCCTAGTTACTAAGCCTGGGCGTATAGTAATCACAACTAGCTCAAGATTAAAAGTAAAGCTAATTATTACTTATAAAATTCTTTTCCATTGATAATGTCAATAGAATTTCATTTATCATCCAGTTTGGTGTGTGTTCCATTACATCAGTTGACTTAAGTTGACCCAAAACATGTCACACTTAGCATAAATAAAGTGTCCAATCTTAGTTATATTACTGCAAACCACTATTTAATTAATTGTAAGTAACTTGTATCTATATCTTCTATGAATTTATATCGTAATCACAATGATACATATTTATACAATTAAATAAACATTTATTCACATAACATTATGCACAAATAATTAACTGAATAATACCTTATTTTATTAATATGAAAATGTTTACATAAAAAAAAGTATTTTTATGAGCTTCTCCCATTAATTCCAATATTTCTTTGGATGCCAATCAATAACTTCAAAAAATAAGGACATTTCTGTAGTAATTCTAAACTTTAATTTTAACCATATATGTGAATCTGGTGAAATTTAATCTAAAAATACAAATAAAAAAGTTTTAGTAATGAAAAGATGTGAATTTGTTTTTGCTAACAGGCTAAAAGTCATGAGTTTTTTTTATAATTTTTATTATCCCATATTTAAACATTTTTAATAAGTTATAAAGAGTATTTTTGTTTTCAACCTGCTCATGGTATAAATTTGTCAAAATTTTAAATGTCAGAATATTAATTTGCAGAATTCAAAAGTCATGATATTAAATTACAGAAATTTTAAATGTCAAGGTTAATTTATAGGATTTTAAACATGATGCTATTAATTTGGAAGAATTCAAAAATTAGGTTAATTTTTACAAAAAAAGTTAAAACTCAGTCCCTATCTTCATTTTGTATATGTTTTGTTCATGTGGTAAATTTATCTCTTTAATTGGAGTATATTTAAATTGAAGTTTTTTTTTTTTTTTTTTTAGCAATGCTGTGGACACCAGTGGTGCCTAACACTAGCTAATGTGTTAGTCTGTTATTAGGTGATTCTAATTAAAAAACTGAGTTCTACATAGATTGCACTAAAAGTGTAAATATAATTAGCTAGTAAAAAAAGCTGACACATTATTAAGATCTTAATATAACATTAATCGTTTTTGGGTGTCAACTATTTAATGAGAAAACATATACCAAAGCCAAAGTATTAGCAAATAGCTGGCTTGGCGCAGTGCCCCATTGCAATGGTATTGTATCCAAACACAAATCGTGCAGAAAACGACACCGTGTGAGGTGTCATGTGTTGAGGAACGAGGTAGATACTAGAGTGTAGATACAGAGAGTTGTTGTGGGTTCTGAGAAAAGAGCCAAGAAAAACGGCTGACACAGTGGGGAGTGGGGACTCAAGACAGACCCAACTGGGTGGCCATTCAAGTAGGAGTTATTAATGCCAGTCATCTCATCTCATATCTCTCTCTCTCTCTCTCTCTCTCTCTCTCTCTCTCTCACTAAACACTAAACACAAGAACACTAAAACACTGCATTCTTTCTGTGTGATCTTCACTTCTCGTTTTGCCATTTGTTTCGGTTTTCTTTCATTCGTCATTCCAACAGTGTGACCGACACCACCATTTTCCACACCCCTCAACTACTCACTCTTTCCAACCACATATTTTTGGGGAGTACAGAATAACATTTAACCCCAGAAACCAAAATGAAAAATCTTTATTTGGTGGAAAATACTAACTATTAGTCTATTAGTCATAATAAATACACATATACATAAGTAAAGCTTGGAACTTTGGAGTCTATTTTGGACCGTTTCTAAAGCCTGATGCTCTCTTAGCCTTCTGAGCTTACGGTAAGCTACTCCACTTCTTTGTTTTTGTTTTTGCTGTCTGGTTTCCTCTTTTTGTCTTTAAAGGTGTTGTATCTCGTCTTGTAGTATGTCTATTATCACTTTCTGGGGGTCTTTACAGTCTGGAAACATCGTTCCTGACATGGTTTTTGTGCTTTCTGTGGCTGTAATTAAGGTTTAATGTGAATTTACTGCTGGAGATGTAGAATTTGTAATGGTTTTAGTATGTGTGTGTGTGTGTGTGTGTAGTTCATGGTGAAATGGCATTTTCATTGTTTGGTCCTTTATTGATAAATATTTGTTACGCTCTGGTTTTGAATACTCTTAAACTGCTTAATTTGAATAACGTCATTGCTCCACTTTTACTGTTGCGACAAGTACGGAAAACTATTAATTGGCTGGTGATTATCATTGATATATGTGTATACACACTAAATAATAATTGCTTTACAATAAATTTATGATGCATTCCCTGCTGGTGTATGTGGACCTTTCTTCCCTTGTCTGCCAAAATTTCTGGTTTGCTGTGAAATTACTATAGCCCTGAAGATATTAAACTTTTGAAGATCAGGATCTTGAATAATTAGGCTTAAATCTCTATGTTGAAATGCCTGAAAAGTAGATTATTTCATAAACCGAAATAAGGTTGTCCCTGGCCTTTTCTCAGAAAATGAAGCACAGTTGAGAGTTCAATAGGACCATGTCGGTTTTAGTTTTCTCGAGTGTGTTCGGTAGTTTTAGTTTTCTCAAGCGTGTTTAGTAGGTATTTTGAGAAGTAGGAGTTACTCTGATTAGTAGCTAAAGCTTTGGTTCGTTGCTATAAACTGTTTTATTCTTTTTCTCCTATGATTCTGACTTCTCTACGTACAGATTGGTGTACCATTGCAGCAGCCATTTAGTAGAGTCGAGTACATTTGAAAAGTTAACCATGTTGAAGCAATCACCTAGCAGAAACCAGAGGTCAAAAGGGTTCAAGGTAAAACATGTTCTTCAGATATGCCTGTTGCTTGCCATTTGCATATGGTTGCTTTACCAAGTAAAGCACTCACATGATAAGAATAAGGCATATGTAGATAGCTCTTCAAAGACCTTGGCAAAGATGCACACTGGGGATGAAATCATAAAGCTTGGGAGGCGGGACCTTCATCCCCGGGTGGACACTCCATTTAAGATTGAGAAGCATGAGGAGAGGGAAGAATATTCAAAACAAGAGGTAGAAGAAAGCAAGCTCGCAGAAAGTGATAATGAAGAAGGTAGGGGTGGTGGAGATGATGAGATAGACGGGCATGATCAAGAGAGAGCTGAAGAGGAAGAATCTGAGGAAGTGGAAGATTTGATTGATGAAGAAGATAGAGAGAGGGAGGAGGGAATTGAAGAACAAGAGGGTGAAGACAAGGAAATTGATTTTGATGATGTGAAATCATTGGAGGATCAAACCGAAAACGGAGGTAAAAGTAATAGCCAGGAAGCAAGAGAGGAGCATTACAAAGATGATGATGCTTCGAGCGCTGTGATGCAGAACGTACAAACTATTAGTGGGATCTTGCGAAAAGTCAAGGAAGAAAAGTTTTGGAATGCAGGTAAGGATGAAGTAGAAAAAGAAATTGAAACATACCATACTCAAGGTCTCTTCGATGGTGCAAAAGATTTGGAGAATGGAGTGCATCGCAGTTTGACAGCTAAAACTTTTGCTTCTGCAAATGCTCGGGAAGTTGGAGAAATGGATCATGAGTTGGATTCAACCCGTTCAGACACTGCCATGTATTCGACTTCATTGCTTGAGGCTGAGTCAAATGAGCTAACAAAAGTGAAAAATGAATCAGTATTCTTGCTGCTCAAAGACCCTACTCTCAATGGAACCATCACATTGCCAGAGTTGAAATCTGATCTAAATTTAAGTTCTAATGGAAGGCACTCATACTTAGGAACCATTCTGGGGAAGTTAAATGAAAACCCAGAAGCCACGAGTGTGCAAAAATATTCTAACTTGACTCTATCTGTGTTCGAAGATTCTGATGCAATTGAAAAAGGAGTGGCACTAAATGGTTCGGAGTCCATAGTACCTGAAGAAAATTTGCAATTTGGTGAAGCTGCTGAAACTGAGAAAAGCCCTGCCACAACAACCAGTAATGAGAATTCAGTTGTGAGTGAAGAATCTAAAACGAATGATGGGTTGCAAAGTGGAGAGGAAAGCTTAAAGATATTGGCTTTGAACAAAAATGTAGAAGCTACAGAGAAAGATTCCAGTGATTCTTCAGATTTCTCATTCTATCAAGAAGATAGAGAGGGTCATTCTATCATGAGCAGTTTATAACCGGTCAGAATCAGAGCAAGCAGCATTGAAGGAGCAGGTGCATGATGGTTTCTTCTGTAAATGTTGGGTTCAAGATACACACAGTGAGAGGTGTAGATCAGCAACTGTTAATATGTATTTGCTTTATTCTCATGGATGCTTATGATAATCCAGATAGGCTTTTGACAATAAGTTCAATGGAATAGGATTTTTAAGTCTTGATAATTTATACTTTAATGACATGAAAGGAGAGAGCAAAGCAAAGGGTAAAAGTTGTTAACCTCTTCCCTCCCAGGTAATAATAGTAAGTCCTATTTTACTTTCCCTGCTAGAGATTTATTTGATACTGAAATTAAACTTGGTAGTGGATATGATTTAGCGTCTGTGCAGCTAGATTTCATAGCCTCAATTTCCAGCCAAAGAAGCGCCCACCCCCACCTCAGAACCTCATGTGTCTTATCAGCTATCCCTTGTGTAGTTGTGTTACTACTATTTTAGAGCCTCGAGTTCCTTGTACGTTTTAATCTGAAGCATACAAACCCACGTCAAAATACACACAATATTAAGTGGCAATACTCGAACAAATTACATTTTCTAGCCCTTTAAGTTAAAGGTATCGAAGTCCCCAACTACAAATCTGGGGGGATTCGCTTCTACCTTCATTATCCATACTAACATATTAAAAAAAAAGAAAAAGGAAACAAGAAAAGAAAAAAGAAGGAAGTCACTATTCAAATGCATTGCATAATTTGCTTTCTAGTTTCTACCAACAAATTCTAAAACCTTTTTTATTATTAATTCCACAAGTTAATTTATTATTGGCATAGAAGAACAATAAGTTCCAATATTCCATCGACACAGCGTCAAGTTGATTTAGTGAACCTTTTTTTTTTCTTTTTCCAAGCCTTTATGCAATATGTTGAGCTAACCAAGATCAAGATAATACGTCCCATTTGGTGTAACTGAAATTCCTTCGGTTACAGTCAAATCCACAAAGTTCTATGGTTACTAGTGTTTAGCTATGGTTGGTTGGTCAAGACACACACAACAGCCTCCAAATTGTCCCTGGACTATCTTTTTTTGTTTTTATTTTTTAATCCAATATCAATGATCAACTAATTATAAGACTAGATAGAAAACTTAAACCAATATATCCAATTACAAGAAATGCTTCTGATATTGAGAAAACTAAGGGAGAAGCATCTAGAACTACTCTTAAGGAGTTTAAGCAGCAAGTTTGGGCTAACATGGTGAACGAAGCCCAAAGTGTCAATTAGAGTGGGTTGGGCTATCTATTTCAGTAATATATAACAATATAGAAAGCCAGATATTATTGTATTCTAAGGGCAAAAAAGATAATAAGCTGCTGCCTGCTCTATCGTGAATACATTGCGTATTTTAAAGAATTTTTTTTTTTTGAATGAATTTCGACGGTACAAGGAAAGCTTTATTGAAAAAAAAAGAAGAAGAAACTTTATTGAAAAAAAAAAAGAAAAAAGGTAATACGTAGAAAGAGGAGGACAATAAACCAAACCTCTCAAGAAATAAACAGAGGAAAGAAAAATTAACAAAACCTATATCTAGGTTTACACATACAATCATCATAAACAAAACTGGAGATAATCCGGAGTCAACTACCACCAAGTAGAACAAATAATTGAGGGAGCCCGTAAGGCTAAAGTATCTGCCACACGATTTCCTTCTCGGTATATATGAGTAGCCACAAAAGTCATCTGGGAAGTAAGAAGTGGAATCCCACGCCAAGCAGGGCTCCGTTTTGCAGAAATTTTCGGGAACAAGCCCTTAATAAAGAGATAACACAAGCTGAGTCACTTTTTAAACAAAGTTCCTTCCAGCCATATTTCTAAGCAAACTCATTAGCATCAATAATAGCTCCCAACTCTGTCTCAAAATTGAAACCCAAGCCTAAAGGAATGGCAAAACAACTACGAACAAAGCCTCTAGAATTCCGGAATACACCTGAACAACTTGAAAGACCTAGGCTATCAAATGTAGAACCATCAGTGTTGATCTTTACCCAAGACGAAGGAGGAGATTTCTAGACCACTTTTAAAATACGAGGAGCCTTTCTAAGTCTTCCTATGAGCTGAAAATCCTTTAGAATTATTAATTCTATGACAGAATTATACATACAGCCAGTTACCAAAGGTTCCACTTCTCGAATTGAACGCCACAATAAGGATAAGGCCAAAGAAAAGTTTTGTTTCTTGTCCTCAAAGACGGCCTAATTGCGTAAGATCCACACGATCCAGAGTGTAGAAATGACACCGACTTTCCAAAAAGCATTAAGCTAAGTACTAAAGGAAGGCATCAAAAGAATTCTATCATGAAGAAAGTGCCAAAGGAATACTGACCAAGAAGGGGAAATATAAGAAGACTATATCTATTTTCCCCAAATAATTGAACGCCCTAGATCTGCAAGAGAAGCATAAGCTTGAGAGCAACAAACATAACCATCTTTATTATTAATTCCCTAAGTTAATTTACTATTGGCATAGAAGAACAATAAGTTCCAATATTCCATCGACACAGCGTCAAGTTAATTTAGTGAACTTTTTTTTTTTCTAAGCCTTTATTTACCATGCAATATGTTGAGCTAACCAATATCAAGATATACGTCCCATTTGGTGTAACTGAAATTCCCTCAGTTACATTCAAATCCACAAAATTCTAGGGTTACTATTGTTTAGCTATGGTCGGTTGGTCAAGGCACACACAACAGCCTCCAAATTGTCCCTAGAATTTATTTTTTTGTTTTTATTTTTTATTTTTTTTTAATCCAATATATCCAATTACAAGAAATGCTTTTGGCATTGAGAAAACTAAGGGAGAAGCATCTAGATATACTCTTAAGGAGTTAAGCAGCAAATTTGGTGCTACTTCTATTGCTATATACTATGAGTCAATGGTGCGAGGTGGGCTTAAGTCGATTGAGCTATATATTATGAATTTGAATTGTACCCGAGAACCTTGACGGCAAACATATCACACTCAACTCAAGATGACCCAGTACTCCAATAATACATTTGTTAATTTCTTTTGCATTTGCAATTTCCAATTCGTTGATAGCTGTTTTGTCAACACAAGATAATAGAATTTCAACATTGGAATACACTACAAATGTGAACAAAATTGCGTGAACAAATAATAAAGAACATAAACAAGTTTACGTGGTTCAGCTTAATCTCATGCTAACATCCATTTTTCACTTTTGATTTTAATGGCATACTTGTGTTGATTTTATTTTTCTTTTAATTATAGCTAGAGATATAATTCCGACCTTTTTTTTATTGTTTTCGAAGCGGATTTATGGATAATATACTCTTTCTATGTTTATATTTTTTCTCACTGTGTTTGTTTTGTCCAGTTAAGATTTTAATGAGATTTTTTTGGGTCAAGTAATCCAAAGGAAATTTCGACATGACCTTATGAATGCTCGTCCAGAGTTTATAAGTTATTTTGCCTTTGGATTGTTTTGACTTTGGTAGCGTTATTAATTTATTTTAATTTTTAATTTAATTGCTAGTTTTAGCATTGTTTTTCTTTTTTTGAAAAGTAGATTTAGCATTGTTGAGCAGTGGAAGGAGTGTCACTCTAGTTGCGATTCTTAATGCTTCTCCTCTAAATCAGTTTTTACGTATAAAAAGAAAATAGTGCGTGCATTGAACGATGTACATTAGGCAATTAACGGATGCATGGTTTGAACTGTCTTTTTTCTATGCAATTTTAGAAAAAGCTTAACCCATAATTGCCCAACTAAGTAGCTAATTTCCGTAGCCAAAAAGAAAATAAAACAGGAATGCATTGGATTTGGCTCTTTTTTTCCCTTTCAGTACCTTGCCCCCCTTACTCCCAACAAAAATCTTTCACTTCAAATGGACAATCCTTTGCGTGCATCCAAAGATTTCCATGTCACAAAATTCAGGAAGCAAATCCACACATTCTTATGAGAAAATTTCTACTGTTCATGTTTCAAGATGCAACACGGATCAACATCCTAATTTCAATATATTTTCTTGGATAAGTTCCCAAAAATCTCTTTAATATGTGCTCAGCTAGTTCATTTCACTCACACCTGCTGTTTTTGTTATTCTCAAATCTCAATGCACACCACCATTTTGTGGTTTTTCTCGAACTTTTTTCTACTTTTGAATCAAAAACCCATATTTTCTTGTTAATTAATATAATCAAAATCTTTATTGGTTTTTGCTATATTGAATCAAGCAGAAGAGACTCACCATCACATTCTAACGTCTAATGTTTTAATTCTGAAGCAAAGACTTTTCTTTCCCAATAGTATTGGGTCAAGAACTCAAGAAGAATCCAATAAAAAGGCTTCTTTTAATTTATAGCCACTATTGGGCCAAGAGTATTAATATATTTTCTGTTGTAAATAAGGACACCACATGTTTCGAAGCCAGAAGTTGGAGAGTAATAATGGTGGAAAATAAAGTCAAAAACAAAAACAAAACGAAGTATCTTTTGAATAAGAAATTAACAACAAAACCTAAATTTGAGATAATTTGCCTAATCTACCAAAAAAAAAAAAAAAAGAAACAATACAAAAACTGTCACTATTATGACAGATGATGTTAATTATAATATGGTATATAATGAAATTAACAAACTAAGAGCATCATTGCAATCTGGAGAGACGGTCTACTTGCTTGTCTACCTTGGCTTTTAAGTTCACCTTTTGGACCGTTTTAATAAACATTTTCTATTCTAATAAATTTACCAACAAGGCAACAACCAGCTCTTTCCTCCAGACTTCCTCTCACTTTTGTATTTTTCACTATTTTTTGTACGTACAAAAATAATAATATATAATCCTGAAAAACAGAGTGAAACAAATCGAATCCGGCATTTTCTTCCAAATGTCGTTACATGCAATGCAATCAATACCAATTTGGTTATGGCCGAATTGGCCATTAGGGCCACACTGTGACAGTATTCTGGTACAAGCTCCACCTTTTATTTATTTATTTATGTGTTTTTTTGGGGTGGGCTAATGAATCTTTTCATTTACTTATTTATCTATGATCCTTCTTTACCAAGCATTAATTCTTGGATTACCAAGAATACTATTCACTGCATATTATATCCGAGTAAAATTACTATACGTCCATGCGTCGCACGTATGAGATGGTTATTCACTTGTGTTTCTTTTTCTCTCTTTTTTTTTTTTTTCTCTAAAGAATAGTAGATGAAATCAGCAATGAGAGGTTTAATTGTCTCTTATTTTCCTATCACAAGTATATTTTATCCATTAAGGATGAGAAAGCAACATTTGTTAATTATTTGCGAGGCTCACACCGAATAATGATTCGATATGAATAATTACATTAATAATAACTACTTTATCATGGCTACAAAATGCCGGCCACAAATTTCATTTGGAATTTTCTTTTTTTTTTTCTCTCTTTTTATAGTTTCATTTTCATTTGTTTTATGATTTTATATGGGGAAAAATGATGGTGGTTAGACACACACTAAACCTTAAGTGGGTGCCCTAACAGTGGGTGCCCTAACAGTGGGTGTCTGTCTGGTCCTTAAATCTCATGAATTTTGGGAGGGCCTCAGTCAAGGAATGGGATTCAGTTTCATTATCTATCAAAAAGCGCTTAGTCAATAGTGACAGTACCATTTCTTGTTTTGTTTTATAGCTCCTAAGCCTCCTACTCCACAACACCAACTCTCTCTGGCTCTTTTTATTTCCTTGTAGGCTTTTTCTACTCAGCGATGCTACGGGCTACCAGCTCTATTTGGTATAGTGTTGGGCACTTTCCTTTTAACATTTTTTTTAGTGTCTTTATCTACTAAGTTTTTTTTCTCATGCAGCTTCCAGTAAAACTGTTTTTCGTATCAATAGAGTGAGATTTTTTTTTCCCTTTTTAACGAGAGCGGCTGAATGAGAGTATGAACTTAGAATCTTCGCGTTAAAAGAATTTATAATTACTATCGAACTATATCTCTTATACACACAGTATGAATTTATCTACGACTATAAACTTTAATGTGGCAATATAATCATACACTTTTTTCATAAAGTGACGTGTAGACGTGTAATTTGACAAATTTTCAAGTAAATGGCATTTTTTCCCCTTGGGACCAAAAAAAAAGAAAAAGAGAACGTTAGGGGCATCCATCGTCCCCAAACTCACCCACAGAAAAAACCAAATTGCTAAACACGAATTCAAATGGATCCAATTTTTACACGCACGCAGTCACGCGCCCACCAACCCAAAGGGCCACAGCCACGAATACAATTTGTTCCCAACAACGTGGCAAAAAATGTTTAAAAGGCACCAATGATGCATATAAATTACAATACCACATACTAATCGAGGATAAATCTCGCACGATCCAAGTTATAGGATCAATATTTCATGTACCATAAGTAACTCATAACATTGTTATTTACGATACACCTCATTTTCTTAAAAAATTCCTTCTGGGTTTTGCGAGGAGTGGATCCATTGTTTTCCGAAGAGAGACCACACCCTCTATGGCCTGTTTTATGAATGAATTGAACATGGAAGTCAAGCTTCTCATACCCAATAAACAATTCCCACCAACTCTCCTAAAGCCATAGCCAAGGAGGATTATGATGCGCCCAATCTATATAGGTAAGGTTCTAATAAGTAGTAATTATTCTTCCCAAAAAGAGAGCTAGGCCTAGGAATACAGCTATCATCCACATTACTAGTTCCTCAAACAAGAAAATAATGCCAAAAGATGCTTATGCAATTAGACATAACGTGCACGGTGCGTCCCCCATTCCAATGCCCACCTACCTCAAACTTTTCAATTGCACAATTTATTTAAAGACCATCCCCATTGCCAACCGCATTTTTCTAAAAGAAAAACTAAATAAAAAACTCAAATAAATAACAAATAATTAGTTGAAGAGATTAGATATACACCACATCAATTTTCCAAGATATATTAACAAGATCAAGTAAAAGAAAGAAAAAAGATCATAGAGTCTGCAATTACATCTCAAAAAGTAACAGTTTTTCTTCCATAAAATTAAAACTAAAACCAAAAAAAAAAAACAAAAAAACAAAAAAAGAGAGGAAAAACTAACACAAGCCACACGAGTAAAAAACAAAGCGTGCCCTGTCTAACAAGAGTCTTTCTCTCACTATACACGGACTCTAATTGAGTGTTTTGTTGTTAGTAGTACAAACTCTCTCACAATGATGGAATATCCAAAATCCATCGACCAAAAACCCATTAAAAAAAAAAAGAAAAACATTTCAAGAATTAAGACAAAAAATATAATAATACTATAAGAAACCGAAATTTAGCCAAAAAAAAAAAAAAAAAAAACTCAGACGAGCAAATCCTGTTGGTGACAAAGCTCCTTCCTGAGCCGATGCGAGAAAAGCCTACAAGCATCCACGCTCAGATCAATGGCCGCCGCTAAAGCCACGAACGCCGCCGCGTCCTCCGTACAGCTCACGTGCTGAACGCTCACCTCCACCGTGGGTTTACTGCATCTCCCTTCACCTTCCACGTGAGCCGACATCACGAACCCTCTGTACATGCAGTACGGCCAGAGCCCGTAACCGAAGTCGCCGCTGCCCCTCGGGCTACACCCCGGCGAGCACGCGTTTCCGGCTCCTCCGCCGCGCCCACTCGGGCTCGAGCTGTTGGCGCCGAGGTCGATCACGAACTTCCCGCCCTTGTTGGAGCTGAGGGTCGACTCGGAAAGGACGATCCCGGCGGCACTAACGCAGCCATTATTGTCCGGTACGAGCTCGAAGCGGTAGCCGAGCCCGTCTGAGCCGCCACGCTCACGCCACGCCTCGAGCCGGCCCCAGGGCTTCCAGGTGCCGTCAGCCGGCCGGAGAATGAGCCACGACCCGGGGTTGGACCGGCTGACCCGGTCTGAACCGGGGGAAGCGACGAATGGGGTGACCATTGAGGCCGCGGCGACGGGTGAACCGGAGAGGTCGTGGACCGTGATTGACCATCCTTTACGTTCCTTGATGGGTCTCTCGCGCTCGCTTCCGAATGAGCCTAACCAGCTTCTTGAGCCACTGGGTTCGGACTGTAGCGATCTGTGGAAATGAACAGGGGTCAAACACTCGACAAAAAAAGTGCTTAACCAGATAAACCAATTAACAAGCAAAGAACTCGAAAGCCCAAAACGCAAAAATCCAAAGACAAAACTTTGAATTTCAAGGACTAAAGCGAACCCACTCGGCGATAAAACTAGGAGAAAAAAGTGCCCAAAAGGCCAAAATGTGCGCTTTTCCGTACAGATTGAGTAAACTTTACCAAATATTCAAACATTTGGGTGTGTGAAAATATAACCCATAAAGAAAAAGAAGGCGACAATCTAATCAAAAGTGCAATAAAAGTTGTTTACGAATAGTAATATGAGAATCGAAAGACCCTATACTAACCTGGATCTTTGGTTCCGGTCGCCGTTGTTTCTGAAACTGAACTTGCATGTAAACACAGGTTGCCTAATGTTGCCCTGAATCTGAAACACTTGTGGGCTACATTCGGGTTCGCCGTCGAACTGGAAAACGAATCTCGGGTCGGGATCCGATTTCACATTCAGATGGAACTGAGCAGAGGAGCCCTTGGCCTCTTTCCCTACCGAAATCCACCCATTGTGAAAGACACAAGACTTCGATTCGGTTCCCCCCAGTTCTAGGGGGACGGAGACTTTACCCAAGAGCCTGCCGGAGTTGACGCCGCAGGTAGTGCCACGGCGGCCGGTGTAGATCGCGATTCGGAGACAGACCTTGCCGGAGAAGATGGTCTTTCCGGCCATCTTATCGAGATCAGACTTGCTGAGATGAAAAGTCGCGGCAATGGTGTGGCTCTGCCCGTCCGGGAACTGATTCTCCGGCGGGATGAAGGGCACGACGGCGGTCTGAAGCGGGAAGTTCTTGAGCTTGATTTTGCAGAAGCATGGGGAGGACGAAGGGTGCACCACCGAACGAGCAGGCTTCGAAGCCACTGGAATCTTCAGAGCCAGATTACCCACCGTGAGACGAACAAACGGGCACGGATCCATTTGTGCCCCGACCCGAAAACAGAAACGGGTCGAAGATGGAAAAAAAAAAATGGAAGAAGAGCAGGAAAGCGAAGCCAAAGAGATCACCCCCTCAAGAAAACAACCCAGCAGAGAGTTGGGGCTCCGAGTTACGAGAAATGGGTTTTGGAGAAGAAGAAGATGAAGAAAGAGAGCATCGGAACGCGTGCGAGACGTGGAAGGGTACCAGCAAAACCGCCATTACCAGAACTGTTTAACAGTGTCTTCGTCGTCGTCTTCTTCTTCTTCTTTTTCCAAAAAATCAAAAAATCAGTCCTCCATTAAGCTTTTTCTTTCTTCTACTTTGTATGTATTTATATTTATATTTATATCAATTAAGAAAAAGGGAAAAGCGTCTGAGTTTCTAAAATAGCTGAAACAGGCAGTGTGTGCTTGTGCCTTGTGTGTGAGTAAAGCTTTTTTTTTTTTTAAATAAAATAAAATAAAAGATAATTATTAAGTATTATGATTTTTGTAATTTAGTTAAAAAATTAATTAGTTGATCACAGGCTGTGAGGGTGGGATAAGGGTTTTGGGTTGGAGTTGGAGTACAGCTGTGTACAGGCTGGCGCCAAATGCCAGTAGAGACCGAAGTTGACGGTATTTTTGGGAGGTCCCCTCTCCCTCCCTGACCAACTCTATAACCAACGTACTACTAGTACTACTAAACCCAGCAGTTGGGTAGGGTACCACTCTGTGAGTGGGCTCCACTTCAACTCTCTAATTACTATTTTTCTCTCATTCGTTCTTTGGGCCCCACCCCTTACTCCTGGGCCCCACCAATTCCATTTCTGACCTATCCACTCTTTTTTTTCAAAAAAACTTAATATGGGAATCTCCGCCCCCTGTCTCCCTCTCTCTCTCAATATTTTTAGCTTCGGTTCCACACGTGTGGTGTGCGCAGATAATTGCCCAGAAAATTGTTTATGGGGATTTAATTTGAATTGAATTGAATCAAAGCACTGCTTACGTTCTTCACGTTAGCCGTTCGATCTGTTTATTTTATTCGCTTAGCGTGACTGATGAGTGGTTGTGATTTTTTTCTTGTTTTGTCCGTAATTCTAATTTATACTACTCTATTTCATTACATTTAAGTTTTTTTTTTTCTCCCCTTTTTTTTTATAAAAAAAAAAAGTTTTCTTCTCTATTAAAGTATCATCATTCACCGCATACTTAAAATGATATAATCCAATTTATGAGTCGTATGAAGAAGACCGACATTTTCTTTTTAGGGAAGACCCCCGTATTATCCCCACTGTGAAATCCATATTTGATACAGCTAATAAATGGTTGTAATTTGTAAACGATTAGTCCAAAGTTTTTAGATGTTAAAATATAATTTGTAAACGATTAGTCCAAAGTTTTTGGATGTTAAAATATTAGTTAATAAATCAGCAGAACTAATTATGGCCACATTTTTATTTGTTTTTTAAATTTTTTATTTTTGGCGTTTGAGGTAGTTAAGCTGATTACTTGAAACGGGGAACAGGGACAGGTAACTCTGGTGACCATTCTTGGCGCCGAAACGTGGCAAAATAAGAGAGTGACGACTGACGAGAGACGGACCTTTGGGAAATGAGGGAGCATGGCTGGCAATGTCACGCTGAAGTCACTTACAGCATTTTTAATAATATTTTTGAGTTTTTTAATAAAAATAAATAAATAATATTTTTTAGTTTTTTTTTTTAATAAATAAGTAAAGGATTCAGGGTGCCCCGTAGCCTTGTAATAATCGAGCAATGAACACACGGCCTAATATTTTTGAGTTATATAAAGTTATGATTTCTTTTTGGAACTAAACCTTTACAAGATGTCTCACTTTAAGCCCCTTCTTCTTTTTTTTGTAGCGTTTTAACTCCTCAAACTTATAATTTCGTAACAAATTGGTCCCTTTTTCAGTCCTCCCCGTTAAAAATAGCCGTGAAATCACATGTGCTCCTCACGTGTTCCACATTGCAAGGGTAATAAGGGAAAATGCATGAAATTAACGAGAGGTTTAATCATAAGGATAAAAATTTTATATTAGACTGAAATAAAAAAAAAAAAACAAATTTTAAAATCTTATAAACATCATTAAGCTATACTCAGTCAATAAAATCAGAAAATAAATGTGAACATATAAATTTTCCATAGTTCTACGAATATAACTAAGTGAATTATTTTCACCAAAAAAAAAGTGAAGTAAAACACAAAATTGTTCAGAATTTTTTCTTTTTCAGCTGAAAGAAAGAAAGAAATAAGACCATCACGAAGGAAAAGGGAAATAATCCAAAACGTATGTCAAATGTTCTAGATTTGGAGGTTTTCTTCTTATCCAAAATGTATATCAATGTTCTAGATTTGGGGTTTTTCTTTTCCATCTATGTTTTGCTGCTGGTTATATACGAGAAGTTTTGGGAGAAGAAGATCTCCAATAAGGTACTCAAATTAATTCCTAACGAGTATGTTTAATCTAGCGCAAAAAAAAAAAAATGTTTAATTTCCTTTGATTGAAGTACATATACATTCGTGTATATATTACCAGAGAAATAGAAGAGAAGCAACCAAGTCATATTTCCGTCCGATAAATTTATTAATTTGCAGTCAAACAACACTTGACCTCTTTTCCTCTAAATCACTGGAGTCTTTTTCTTGTTCGTGGAGATGCCGTATACCAATCAATAACCTTCTTCTTTTTTCCCCAAAATTAGGGCAGTAAAAAAGCAAAATAAGAGAGAATTTTGCAATAACCTGGTTTTTTTTTTCCTTCTTTTTTTTTTTCTCTCTCTCTCTCACAAACCAAACAATCAAACAAGAGAAATTAGGTAAAATATGCATCATAATATGTATATTTTGGTCCGTATGCTCTCCCAAATAAAAGTTTGTAAAATATGCATATATCACATGAAAAGTCATGTTTACCCCTAATCAATTATGTCTCTCTTCTCTTTAATCAAGCCAAAATCTCTTCTCCTTCATGCCGTCAAACTCGTTTTCATATTTGAAAAAAGGAGAAAAAATAATTTGAGAAAAAAATCTTGTTTCCATCTCTCATATTACCGTCAAACTCATCATTTTCCTCTATTCTCTCTTCATTCTTCTCCAATTTGTTCTGGGTATAGTTTGAAATAACATATTAT
>JXTC01000271.1:371242-391820 GCA_002914845.1 Trema orientale
ATTAAAGAGAATGACAGACACTCTTTTGAAAATGAGGCATATTTTCTCTTAGATATTAGTAAGGGTATTTTTGTCCGCACACATATTTTTCAAATATTTTTTAACTTGTGCATACGAGCCAAAATAAGAGTATTAAGGAACATATTTCGCCTAATTTCTCTCAAACAAGCATTTTTGCAAGAAACAAAACATTTACCACCACGACTTGACTAGCCCATATACACTTACCTTCCCCACCCAAGATGCGAGACCTTCGGCCCAAAGTTGTTGCTGCAATACAACGCCTTTATCACTTTTTTATGCTCTTCGTTGGAAAACTAATCAGAGAACACCACGACCCAGTCTTTTGGTTTTTGCCAATCTTAACTTGGATTTAGAGTACTTATGGGTGGTAGACCTCATAGGCTTTTCTTCGAGATTACTGAAATATATAGTTGTGTGCATCAAAAGGCCGAAGTTTGATTTAAGTTTTCTCTTCGATTTCTAAGGATTCTCTTGTCTTGAGTTCTAATTTTCAGTTCTTTAATTTGTTTTTATTTGTCTGATTTATTTTCTTTGCTAAGGCTTTTTTTCTCCCTAATGCCCCTACCAAATGAACACATGCTTATCACGTGCGATTTCACGACTAATTTTAACAGTGTAAAAAAGGACCAGCTTGTTCCGAAATTATAAGTTTGGATACTTAAACGCTAAAAAAAAAAGATAATAAGTAATACATAAAGAATAGGACTGGGTTATATTATCCCTTTTGGAAATAAAAGCTACAATATGCATTTTATCAATAACAATGTTATCAAAATAATAATTCAATTGAAGCTGCTTGAAATTAATGCATATACTTTTTAATATAAAAACAAAATCATGAAATAAAAAATGAAGATTGAAGCTCCGTGGCTTTGTGTTGGGCTTCAAGGCTGGCTAAAATCAGGATAAGAATTTTTAGTGCCAGGCCAGCCTGCCAACAAGGAAAGATTTTATTTAAGATAAGCTTAAAGCTTCAGATGAACAAATGGGATATTTGGCCGTTCCCCTCATCCAATACAGCTAGGAGTTTCAAGTTTGATTCTTTCTTTTTTGAGTTGTGATAAATTATTAAATATTCTTAAAAAAAAAACCATTAGACTGTTTGAATTTCTGAATTGTTGAAAATCTACTCTTAGAGTAAGCAAGTTGTTTAAGTGGTCCTATAACTCGGAAGTTGTATAGCTAATCAACAAATATTTATCCTTTCTTGTGTTCTTTACTATTAAGTATTGATATTTGTATTTATTATATTTTCCTTTTTTCATTATGTAATGTAAATATTAGATAACAAATACTTTCCTTTTTATTCTTTAGTTACGCTTCTTCTTGTAATACTTTCTTTGTATTTATGAAACGGGGAGGAATTAGAGCTCTCAAAACTCATTGGAAATGGAAAGGAATTGGAGCTCTCGGAACTCATTTGGAACTGAGAGGAATTAGAACTCTCGGCTATCTTCCATACATCTTGCCAAGAGGACTTAAAGCAATCATCAGAGAGGGTGGCTCCTGGAACTCGTTTGGAATGGGGAGGAATTAGAGCTCTCGGCTATCTTCTATACACTTTGTCAAGAGGATTTAAAAATATTCATCGGAGAGGGCGTCTTCCGAAACTCGTTTGGAATGGAGAAGAATTAGAGCTCTAGACAGTTATCATTCTCTATGTCAAGAGGATTTTAAAGCACTCCTTGGAGAGGGCGGCTCCTAAAACTCATCTGGAGCAGAGAGGAATTAGAGCTCTCGACAGTTATCATTCTCCGTGTCAAGAGGATTTAAATGCACTCATCAGAGAGAGCAGTTCTTGGCTATCTTTTCTTTGTTAAGAGGATTTATGAGCACTGATTGGAGAGAGCTTTTTTGTTTTCTCTAAATATTATATTATGTCTTATCGCCCTAAGTCATAGTAAATGATTTTGGTTGAGATAAAATAGTAATAGAGAAATATACGAGGATGCTAAACATAATGTAATTATTGAAGCACGATTAAAGCAAATATATCAATTACTCAAGCAATTCAAATGAGTCAAACAATCTAAGAAGTGTTTCAACTAATCCAAAGATTGCAAATACACTAGATAATCCTCAACCAACTAACTCAATCGAATCAATCCTGTCAAACAATCCAAATCAATCCACTCAATTGCATTAATCAAATCACATTTCAAACCAATCAAATCCAAACAAACAAACAAGAAGTAAATCATTTCAATCTAAAATTCAGATCAAGCTAGATAATCCACATAACTCAGGCCGATCAAACATCAAATGAGTCAATCCAATCAAAGCAAATGATTCAAGCTAATCAAATACCAAGCAAGCCACTCTAAATAATTTAAGCCAATTAAATAGCAAACAAGTTATGCCAAATAATTCAAGCCAATCATATAGCAAACAAGTCACTCCAAATAATTTCAAACATTCAAGTCAAACAGTTCATCCAATCATTTATTCAAACCAATCAATCCAAATAATCAAGCAATAGTATCAAACATTTCAATCGAACCAAATAAATCAAACCAATCAATTTAACCAAACTAAATCAATCCAAATGCAGCATTTCAATCACACTGATCAGTCAATTTAAATATTACAAGCATACAAGCAATATATTTCAACCGAATAATTCACCATTAAAAAATACAAACAAAACAACAATTTAATCAAATAACGGTTGTCATTAGTATACTTATCTTTTAGATAATTTAACGAAATTCTCGGAAGTCGAAGTCCAATTGAAGCTACACGTCTTTTCTACAACTTGAACAAATTTATTAGTATAATTAAATCAAATTAACTTTCTTTATTTTTTCATTATTACCTGTCAGCTCCTATTCCTCAGTGTGAGTTTATTCAAAGTAGAGGAGTGAGGAATGATATTTTAACAAGCTTGTTCTCATATTTTTTCATGGATAATGTCTAATAAATAGTTCTCGTCCACTACAATTACATATTCTAAGAAGGATAATTACTAACAATTAACAGATCATATGAAAAAAATTTAATTACTATTTCCTAGTGGACAAAAAATGACAGTAAACCAATTAGTAAAGAAAAACACAACATAAAATGAATAAAACTTTTTTTTTTCCAAAGATGAGTTCATAAATAAATTTGATATGAATGGAATTATAATGATTCGTATGCTACAAATAGGACTTAACTATAAATTAAGCACATAATATTTCTAACTTTATATGTAAAAGTTAATAAAACAATCAGACTTTTCAGAAGCTTAAATATGTATATAAACGATATGTACATACAGATTTATTGTAATAATATTTTTTGAAGGCAAGATATTATTGTAAAGGCAGTAAATACGAACATTAGCTTCCTATATCATTTTTAATTAAAAGTTATACAATATATTTAAAAAGCATGAGCCTCCAATATTGACCCAGTAACAAAAATAATCTCACGGAAAGTATTTGCAGCATATAATAATAATAATAATAATAATAATAATAATAATAATAAAGTAACAAGATCTACACAACACATGTTTTCTAAGAAAATTTTTAAAACAGATTTGAGAATACAACAAAAAGCGCAATTAATAAAAGAAACATAGATTAAACCCCCTTTTTTTTTATAATAAACCGAATTTTTAAGAGTGTTGAATATTTGCACCTAAAGTAACAAAAATAAATTTCATAAGTAATTACGAGAAGCTCAATATATTCACGTTTCTATAATATAATTAAATTAAAAAATAACACGGTATAAAGCCATACACAGATATGAGAAGAATATAATAAATTTGGTGAATGTCTATCTTTGGTAAATGAAAGTCAACACGCACCAAAAATTCAAGATAGACACGTCAAATTAAACATTGAGGTCATGTTTGGTATACTTATAAATATTCTGTATTGTATTATTTAATACGACATCAAAATACATAGAGTATTATCTAATACATAATAAAAGGTCTGTATTACACTATATTACATAATTTTAATTTTAACGTAATATTATATAATACACACTCTCCTTACTTTTTCTTTCTTAATTTCTCTCTCATCACTTTCTCTCTCACATCACTTTATCCCTTTCAAAAATGGTATTTTTCTAAACAAATTTTTAAAGTAGTAATTTTTTAAATTTATATCTAAAAAGTAGTTTTTTCGTAAATAAATTTTTAAAAAGTGGTAAGTTTACAAGTGGTATTTTCCAAAATATTTTTTGAAAATAGTATTTTTCTAAATTTTTAAAAATAATATTTTTCATAATTAACTTTTTAATACAACATCTTAATACAAATGCAAAATCAAACATAGTACTGTAATAAAATAATATAATATAATATAACTCAATACAATAGATCACAATATAATACTATACATTACAATACAATACAATACAAATATGGCCTGAGAAATAAGAAAACTACAGAATAAAAAAAAAACTCCCATAGTTTTAGTTAAATTATATCATCCTACAAATAGGAATTATTCATACAATATTAGTATGATATATTTAACTTACCTTTAGGGAATTTAACTATAAAGAATGTAATTAATGAAAACTAACAGAATAAACAAATACTAATAATTTATGTACATGAATTTACATAAATGAAAAGTTACAAACAGATTATATCAAAATAATTAATAAAATTATCAAATACATACTAATCCGTTCATAAAGATCCAGTAGACGGATACAAAGGTATATATGATTTTTATTTGAAAAAGTGTGTAACGCCCTCATGTTCATATTTCTAGTAGGAAATTTATTAACTTTCTAAATACAAGGCGTTACTTTCGGAAAATAATTCTATATTTGTTTTTCCAAAAATACGGGCTAATTTGAAACTTTTATTTTCTTTAAAACTCTATGGATAGCTGACTTTACTCACAAACATAGTGTGGATCAGTATATACATATATTACAAAACGAAACGTAGTAAATAGGTACCAAAGAAACGAACTAAAAATAACTTTATCGAGATATTACAAAACATCCCAAAATACACAAACTAGGCCCCCACATGTGGTCAAAATATCCATATGTACAACACCAAGGTTGGGCTTCTACTCCAGCTCACAAGCTCATGCTGTCATTTCAATCATTACCTGTAACACAAGACTATAATGAGCTACAGCTCAGTAAGTAAAGTAATGGATGACCTATTGCTCAATGACATGAATTAAATATATNACTTGGAGGAGGAATATTGTGGCAAACCTTATGACTAATCCTGTCACACTTGCCCCTCTCCTGGGGCTGCCACTCTGAAACTGTAAATATTTATCTCACTTCCCCATAACAGTGACACAAAACCTTCTGAAAGTTACCTGGTCTTAACTTCTTTATGATAAAATAGTTTTATACAATAATACTAAGGTATTTCATAAATCATATTACCCTTCTTAAACTTTTTTATAGAACATGCATAGTGTACATAATAATACCACACCAAAATTACCAAGTATATATATGCTGAAATCAAAATGCCAATGGTCATACTCATAACCTGAGTAAATACAAAATATAGAAACATAATAGATACTTATATAGCACATAATTCTTGTGTTGCAGTTGAGTGCTTTACTTACCTCGTATCCTGAATAGGAATCGATAGTGGAAAGAGTCAATATCCTCTAGAGATTGGTGTGCTAATCACCTGTTATAAATTACTATTACTCATGATACATATTTTACAAAAAGAATGCATTAAAATACTTTAACAAGACCGAAATGACAACTTTCATCAAATTAAGAAACTTGATCTTAAAATGGCTCAGTAGCATATAATTCACCTAAGGCACTTGACAATCAATAACTAGCATTGAAAAATTGTTCAAAAGTATTAAAATATAAATGCTAGTTTATTAACACAAAATGATCCAAAATGGTACATCATTTTGTAAAAAAACTAGAGTATTTGCTCCTAAATGGTGCCATTTCATTTTAAAAATATTTGGTCCTAGGTTCCAGTCACACCGGGGTAGGCGTGAAAGCCAATTATTCCTAATGGGGTGGGGTGGGGATTGGGTAGTATTAGGTATTTTCCTTTAATTTGTAATAAGTTGAGGTCATTAGTTAAACCCCACTTTTTAAAAAAAAAAATCATAGTTTTAAACCTGCAATAACAATTAACAATTCAATTCCCACATATACACATCAAGAGGATCACTTAGAATAATCTAAGTATACTTGAACTCTTTTTCAGTTTAAACAAGTTTAAAACCACTTTTATATTTATGTGTCATCACAAGCAGCCACTAATTGAGTGTAATAGACAATAGAATCAATAAGATATACAATCCAAATTTAAGAAATCATATTACAAACATAGAAAACTTAATCTATATACATAAAAACACTTAACTCCATAAATAGCAAACTTTGGGGCTTTAGGTTTAACATTAATCTTCTACTTAAATTTTATGTTTCTAGCAATACATAAGGGTTCCTAGGACCATTGTTCATCAAATAATAGCTTAGGTTTTAGAGCTGAAATAAAGAAAACTCATTACAAATTCAAAATCCAACATAAACCTCACCTTGACTAGTTTGAGTCTTTGCTAGTGTTCTTGCCTTCTATCTCCACCAAACTGATTCCCAAGGCTTAGAAATTGATTTCTGAACTTAAAAGGACCTGGTGAAACCCATATTTAACTGAGAACAAGTAGAGAATTGAAATTAAAGGACAAGACCTAGAAAGAAGAACTTAGTAGAGCTACCTTAACTAGTTTTGGTTTATCTTGCTTTCTAGAGCTCCAATTTGAGTTCTACCACTTGAAAACTCTTGGATATGGATAAGAGGAGTTGAGAGAAGTGTAGGAAGGTATTAGAGAGGCTCAGGTCGTGGCTGGAGAGAAAGGAAAAGCAAATGACCAGATTTGATCAAAAAGTGATACTTAATGACTAAGAAATGGCATAACTTAAATTCTAAGGGGTATTTTAAGTATTTTGCACATTGCTTTCCATGTGTCCAGCTTTAAAACATCATTTTCATACTCACCGCATTGCTGGTCCATACTATACACCCAAGTGTAGTCTAAAATAGTGAAACCTAGCTTAGAAGGTAAAAACTAGTCATACTTTGACCTATAATCCCATATGGCCAATCTTATTGTAATCTAGTGGAACCTAGCCCTATAACTAGTCATTAAACATAAAAAGAAAGTCAATTATATTCCAATTAACATGGCAAACATAGTATTAGCACTTAATTATTAGAATGCACAAAAACGACATTAAGCGATTAAGCTTAATCTAAGCTAGCTTAGTGCAACTAAATACAAATTAGTGTCCAGAATGCCACCTCGTGCTTACCTAGAGCCGACAAATAAAATGCTATAAATGAGTCCTAGACATTAAATTAAGTCTATTTAACGTGTTAAACACATAGTGAATTCGGCTCCGAAGTACGTAAAAATTACATTTTACCGAAAAACTACTATTTGACCAAGTTATCAATAAGTATGATCTTAATGCATGCGCACATAGTATTACTTTCATAATTATATCCTTTGTTCTTTTAGCACATCGAGCTCTCTCTTTCTGAGAGTATTGAACCTTTACACTGCATCGGAACACTTTAGCAAACATTAGTACAATAACATGTATGTGAATGCACATAACATAATGAATGAGCATGTATTTATGAAACTAGTATTAATGACTTCTAGATGCCTAATATGTAATTAGAGCATGTTTATTATTGGCTCTCTTAATTATGTGAGGAGTTGGATGTCACAAAGTGCACATGAATCAATTATATAAGCCGATGACTATTAGGAAGATACACGTACACACAAGCAGGAACGGTACAATGTAAAGAATTTTATTTTTTTTATTATTTATATCATGGCACAGTTTCTCGTGTGCTTATACGCATCGGATAGGCAAAAAATATTGAGTTAATATAATAATTTAATGTGTGATGATTAATTCGAATCTAATAAATCCAAAACGTATTCAGTTGTTAATGTATGTATATCGGAAAAATCAATTAGAAAGTAATATACACATAGCTTTACACACGACAATAATTATACAAGTGCTCAAGGTCCCACGGTGGGCGTCAAATTGTGCCTACACACCCTTTACAGGGATCAAACCCTGATGTATTTCTGCTCTAAATTTTTTACAAAAGAATAAAAGAATTTAGTAGAGGTTGTGTGTTAAGAGAATAAAATAGAAAAAGGAGATATAGAATAAAGAAGAAGACTATGTATTTATAGGCAAATAAATGGTATTTAATAAATAGAAAACTCTATTAATTAGATAATTAATAATAATTACTTTTCAGGTAACCTAGTCATAATAAGATACCTACTAGATAATTTCTAATTTGAAACATAAATAATTGATAATCATAAATAGTAATTACCTATTTTCTTGAATTAAGAGACCCCATTAAAACATAAATATCTTTTGTGGGCCCCATGTAGGCCATAAAATGAGCTAACAAATTTTATCCCCAACAGTAATTATATATGAGTATTAAGAGATGACAATCAAAAGCTAACATATAAATAAAAGAATAGTAATAGGATAATGCTATGTGTACCAAAACTTTTACCAATTTTTTAATACCAACACATGTAGTATGTGAGTTTGCAATATTCAATTGGTAAATATGATTAATTTATTTATAGGAAGTTTAAATATACCAATTAAATAGTGTCAACTCAAATGCCACATGTGTTGGTATTAAAAATTTGGTACAAATTTTGGTACACCTAGCATTATCCATAGTAATATAGGTATTTATTCCAATGTTTATAATAAAATACAAATCTCAAATTTTCTTTTACCTATTAGTGTGGTAATTGACATGTTAAATTTATAACTAGTACATAATGATGTATAATAGATATGAATTATCCATATTTTGAAGTGTTGATATTAGAGATGTCAAGAGGGTCAGGCTGGTCCATTAGCACGGTGGCAAAGCATAACACATTTAAATCGCGGGACGCGCCAAACACGACATGATCATGTGAGCCATGCCAGGTCATTGAATTAGGCACAATGGGCTAAGCACGATATGACACGACTACAAATACGACACAGCATGACCCACAGCCACAGCAAGATATGGCACGTTAGCACGATAGACACATCATGTTAGCAGGTTAAACATATGTATTATTAGTATTTCGTTTTTTCTTTGTTCAAGTCCTTTTAATATTTTTTTCCTATTTTTCTTAGCACCTTAAGTAGATTTATTAGGAAGATCATACAAGTAGAATTATTCAGATTGTAAGCTCTAAATTATTGTTCTCTTTTCTTCTATTTTTCTTATTAATAATAATTTCTTTCAAGAGTCATTAAGTATGGGATTGTTGAGATATTTAGGTACCAACCTAGTTCAGATGTTTCTACTCTCTATTGATACTTCTTTACCTTAACATACTTTCATTCAAAAAAAAAATTTTAAATAATTATGAATTTACGATTAAGTAGGTGTAATACAAACCTAGTTAAGATAAAAGTTTACATTAAATTTACCTTTCTTTTATATATATATATATAAATTTGAATTATTTGAAGAAAAAGAATTGATAAAAGGGAAATAAAAATAATAAAATGAGGAAATTTGATTTAAAATGGTATTTTTTCAAAAAAATTGAGAAATCCCGAAATTTGAAATTGTTCTGAAAAATTCCGGATTTAATTATAAAATTACCACTTTTAAAAGTATTTAAAAAATACCACTTTTTATTGATTGATGAGGTACTTAAATTAATTAGTCGAGTTACCTGATGTGACTTGAACAGTTACTTCAAGTAACTGGATTGGTTACTCTAAGTAACCTAACTAGTTACCTCGAGTATCATTGAAAAATGTCAAATTTAAAGAAAAAATGGTATTTTTCTAAATATTTTTTAAAAGTGTTATTTTTCTAATAATACTTTTAAAAATGATATTTTTCTAAATCAGTCCGGGATTTTTCAAAAAAATTAGTCCATTCGGGATTTTTCAATTTTTGATATATTGGGCCTGGAATTTTGTAAATACCCCTAATAAAATTTACTAATTAGAAGGGCCAATTTCGGCCTAAAAAGACTGGCACGTGGCTGGCACAGAACAGCACGAAAACACGGCATGGCATGATACATTAGATTATGGGCTAGTGGGCCTTACTGAGCCAATAATTTTATATTATAGGCTGGCGCAACACGATACGATTAAAAAGTGGGCATGGCACGGCACGAAAACACATCTGTGCATAACTTAAATGGGCCAACACGACACGTTTGACACCTCTTGTTGACATCGATATTGGATGAAAAGATATTTATTTCCAGTGTATCCATAAAATATCGACAATGTAGATTCGGTAAAATATCATTAAAAAATGAGCTAATATCGACATATTTATTGATATTATTGTGATAATATTGTCGACATTTTGAATTATCAATAGAAATGTTAATTTTTTTTTTCAAGTCTTCTTTTTTTTTTTTAAATAAAAAATGGTAGTAAAAGATATAAATAAAATCATAATTTTCTCTCCACAATATGTTGAAAAATTTTTGGAAGTACTTGTATTTAATGAGAATATTTGCACCACTTGCGATTATTGAAATTCTTGCAAAGCTTACTATATAGGAGGCAAGGAAGATTGAGTCAGAGTGATGAAAATTCTATTTCTATGAGTTTTGAATCAATGAGTATGGGAATTGATCAAAATTCATATAGTTATGATCTTGGTTTTTATAATTCTAATAGAGAGTCAAGTTCGGAACTGTAAAATGAAGGCAATTTATTTGGCTATTGAATGTTTATTCAACATTCTCCTCAAATTAATATTGATATTTTTACACATATTCACCAAGATTTTTCATCAAGTTAGGTAAGTTCAAATTACCTAATTTATGGGTTTATTGTTGGAAGAGATAAATCAACATATGTGTAGTACGAATCATATATAACTATCTCCAGAACCACTCAGGTAGAATAACTTAGTAAATATATTGTTTGGACCAAGATCGAAATTTCTCTTATGATTTTCAACCTCATAGAAACTCGTTTTGGCATTGAATGAATTTAAAATATTCTATATTATCATTGATTTTATTTATTTTCAATCAATGTAATTTAGAACTAGTTATAATTTGTAATGTATTAATATGAAATGTATTAAATAAAATAGTGTGACATGTATTTTCATTTTAAAATTGTTTTATGAAATGATATTCGATTATTTTTCTACTACATACGTATATTTTATTGTCTTATATATTATAAATATGAATTTTTTTTAAAATAAAAAACTAGTACAAATTATGCAATATCACTTATTTTAACATTTCCCATAATTTTCTTTAAAAATTTTGAGATTTAAGACAAATTTCTGTAATTTTCCAGAATATCTTCGATATCAATATTTTCATCAATTTTATCTGTAAAATTAAAAATCGACATCATATCGATACTAATATCGACATTTTAATCCTTGATAATAGATGCATTAATGTTATTTTCTCATTGAATAAACTAACTCGGATGGGTTCGTCTGATTAAATGGATATTACTAGAAACATCTTTTATGGCTAAATACCAAGTTTTAATATATTTTGTCTTGTAAAACCGAAAAAATTTACTCCTTTGAAAACAAAAGCATTATTGGTCCAACTTTGGGGTAATATTTTTTAAAAATACCAATAATACTCTAACCAAAATAATTCTATTAAACACATAAAACAAAGACCCCTAAAAAAAATTCGGTTTTACATTTCAGTTTAAAAAAGAACATTTATACAAAATGTTTAAATAATTTCTCACCTCTTAAAAAAGGATTTTTAGGACCAAAAAAAAGGAATTTAATTAAATATTTCTTAAAAGGGGATGAGAAAATAAAGTCTTTAAAGGGTGTTTAAGACATTTAATTCTACTAGTTTGACTAAAACTATACAAATGCATAAATTGTATTAACACTGGTATGATAAGCTTCAAGCTTTAGATGAACAAATGGAATATTCGGCCGTTCCCCTAGTCCAATACAGCCAGGAGTTTCAAGTTTGTATCTTTATTTTTTAAAATGTTGTGATATTATTAATATTAGTTTAAAAAAAAACATTAGACTGTTTGAATTTCTAAATCGTTGAAAATCTACTCCTAGGCAATGGTTGGTAGGAGGGAGGGAAGAGAGGAAGGAAGGGGACTTATATTTTCTAGGGAAGAGAAGTAAGAGAGGAATGGGAGCATTCTTCTTATATTGTGTTTGGTATAAGAGCAAAAAGAGAAGACCAAACTCATTTCTATTGTTTGGTAAGAGAGAGAGAGATGGAAGGAATGGGAAAGATTATAGTTAGTATAACCACTTATCTCTAAAATTAGAGAGATTTTAGGAGGGAGACGTTCACTCAAACAACCATCATATTCCAAATCCATCTAATAATTCCCCTCACACCTCTCCTTCCTTCTACTTCTCCTTTCTACCAAACACACTCGTAGAATAAGCAAGTTGTTTAAGTGGTCCTATAACTCGGAAATTGTATAACCAATCAACAAATATTTTCTTCATTATGTTCTTTACTATTAAGTATTAATGTTTTTATTTATTATATTTTCCCTTTTTTCAATACGTGAAGTAATTATAATGAGAACTTTGATCTCTTTATCTGGCTTCTCACTCCTCCTCCCTGATTTCTTTGGGGTTGGAGGATTTTGTTATTTTTTCTTTTAATTTTCTAATAAATTCAGATTTAGATATGGTTATAGTACCATGTTTGCGTGGTTTTTATACCACTTGATATTTGATCTATATGTGTTTTAAATTCTGTTTACTAAATCTTGAATCTAAGAATTTTTTCTTTGATTCAGATCTATAATGTGGATGGGTTAATTTTCTTTTCAGCAGGCATAGATCTCATTTAGTATTGGCATCATAGTTTACACTCTAAGAATGCAGTCTAGTAGCAGGTGAAGACAATTCTTTGCTAGTAGTTCTTGTTATATTTTTCTCTTAGAGTATTATAGTAGCCCATAATTCTTGTTGTTCTTGTGTTTATGATCCACTTTTTATCGCTTTTTCAAAGATTTTGAAATTGTAATACTCTGTGTTTATACTATAATTGAAACTTTTTAGCTTTTATCAATATTATTTACTTGAAGAGCCTATTAAAAAAAAAAGTGATGTAATTGTATCCAAGTATTTAGAGATGACAATCAAAAGCTAACATATAAATAAAATATTATGAGATGACAATCAAAAGCTAACATACAAATAAAAAAATAATAATAAAGGTATTTATTCCAATGTTTACAATAAAATAAAATTTCTAATTTTCTTTTACCGATTAGTGCTGTGATTGACATGTTAAATTTGTGACTAATGTAGAAAAGACATATAAACACTACTTTATCATTGAATAAACTAAGAAAGTTACTCCATAACCGTTTGAATTTTGCTGAAAATAGTTATTTACCCCTTTATATTTGAAATTTAGCTAAGGGTAAACTACCAAAAAAAAAAAAAAACATCCTGAGGTTTGAATATTTTGCAATTTAATTTTTGAAGTTTGGACTTTGAAAAATAATACTCCGAGATTAAGAATTTCTGAAAATTAATACCCTGAGTTAACCTTTTGATTAACATTAATAGGTAAAAGACAACAATATTTTCAAAATTAAGTAGAATAATATGTTTGGATATTTGCCCTAAAAAAAGTATATCTCGAATTTTACCCTTTTATTATAAACAACTTTCTCTTATATGCAATTATGATATTTGCTAGATTAAACTGTCTCAGTTGAATAGTTTATTTATCTTAAAAAGATTCTAAAACTTTATTTGTGTATAAAGAAACAAACATGATTAAGTGTTAATTATGGGGAGACTTGTTTCTTTATCTAAGTCTAAATTAATTAGTTCACAATCTGTAAATAAAGATATAATATTTTATTTACTAAAGATTGTAGTATTTATCTATCTCAACGGGAATGATGTGTCTCAAATTATTGAAGTGTCTGACTTTTAATAGAAACACTAGTACAACATAAATAAGTTATGTGTATTGAATTAGACCAGGTAATATAAAGAATTAGAGTGTTGTAACTCAATTCTTAATGTTTTCACAAACTAGCTTTTAGTATGTAGATCTTAATCCTTGATATTTGACTGGACTTGTTTTCATAGGTTATAACATTTTGATTTATTAAAAGACTACCTCTGTGAAATTAGAGGTGAACTCTAGCATATTGGTGGTTATGATTTATGAATTGGCGGGTTCACCAAATAGTTAAGGACACTATACATTAATGCCACTTTAGGGTCTTTCAAAATTCATGGAATAATTAAATTTAAGATCTTAATATTCACTTTGTAAATTGGTGGATAATTTTGTCTAAATAGCCATTGAGAACAAAATTATCGACAACATTATTCATTGATAGAAAGATGATAACTTAAAGATAAATATGTATTAGAGGGATATTACGGTAATTTCACCTACCCAACTACGACATTATATAGGTATTCTATATGTGGTATAGAATATGCTAGATAGATTAGTTAATCAAGGCTAGTTGATTAAATCTCTATAAAAGGCATGACATTTAATCTAAGAGTGCAGTACTGGGCCTTTAGTGGAGTGTCCCCTTTACTAATAGTATTTATATAAATACCATAATAAGAGTTATTATATATTTATCATACTATTGGAGATTAGATTATTTGGATCCATTAGGTACCTTGTCTAGCTCAACAAAGCTCATTAATTAGTTAGCGGTATTTGTGAAATTAGTTTCATAAAACTGTATAAAATAATGATTCTACGCATAAGTTGGTATTTTTCTAAATAAGTTACATGAGTTGGACATATTTATAAAAATACACCCAAAGCCCGAATTGGAGAATACGTTTAATTTTAATTGGACTAGGGTTAGCAATTTTGGGCCTCATATATAAGATACATGAGAGGAAAAACTGCACAAAAAAACCTAGTAGTATTACACATGAAACAGAGTGTGAGAGAGAGAGAGAGAGAGAGAGAGAGAGAGAGAGAGAGAGAGAGAGAGACATCGGCCAAAGACTGAGCAAGAGAAGAGAGAAAAAGTTTCATGTAATCTCACAGTCTCATCTCACGTCTCGGTACTCCAAAAAGTCAAAAAGGTATTCTTGATCGTTCTCCAACGAAAGATTGAACTTGGTGCCCATTCGCCTCATCAACTAAGAGCAGTAGCATAGACAAGAAGATCTAAGGTTAGAGATTTAATCACCATCAATAAGGAGATCACGAAAGAGCATACTACAAGAGGTAAATCCTAATATTATCTCTAGGGTTTATGCATCTAGATTTGATTTATGTCATATATAATCATGTATATGATATATGCATGTTATATGGTTATGAAAAACCGTTCTCATGTCAAAATTTTAAAACCTAAATCCGCTAACTTTTCCGATGTATTCATAATGTGATCATGTATTTTCCATAGTTTACATGCATGTATAATTTTTCCTAAGTTTTAGGTCAATTTAACTAGCATAATAAGGACTAATGTAGTTTTAATGGAGGATATTATTTTTTTTGTTACTAAAATCGGTCAAAAAGTCAGTCTAGATAAAATGACACAATAAGTGCAAAAATTGGATTAAAGTTATATTTGGTACTACTCAAAAAAGAAAGAAAAGTAGCACTCTCTTTTCCTTAAAAAAGAAAAGAGAGAGAGAGAGACAGAGGGGGGGATAGAGAGGGGGGAACTATTTTTTTCCTAACAATTAATGTATTATTAAAGGGCAATGAATGTTTTAAAACAGTCTTTGATTTTATTTAATTTGCATAATATATTTGATTCATACTGATCCAATATTCAGGAAGGCAGACTATAGTGACTCGTGATTTATGAGTAAAGGTGAAAATTCAGGCTCGCCGGGGCTCAGCATGAATGGGTCAGGTTAGAAAAGTAGGCTAAATTGTCTTGGCCCGGATTTTGTATATTAAGTTCAACCCAACTCTAGGGTTCGCTCGGCCAAAGGACGGGTTGGACTTAGCCCTAAATTAATTTTTTATTAAAATTATTAGTGAAAATTAGGCATTATACGATGTTTTTAGAAAAGAATTGGAAATATACGATTGGCTCAGTTTTTTCTATATCTGATATCATATTTTTTTAGAAAAATATTATTTTTTAAAAAGATTTTAGAAAAAATGTCGTTTTTAAAAATAGTAACTAATAACCGATAACCATTTTTTGAATACTTATAACTAGTAACCAAAAGTATTTATAATTAGTATATAACTAGTAACTAATTTTCAGATACTAGTAACTAGTAACTATTTTTAAAATGGTATTTTTTTTTAAAAAGGAATAAAAATTAGAAAAAAAAATCTAATCCACCATATTTTTATATTTCTTTTTTGTTTTCTTAGGTAGAAATGTTAAAAACACAAATTATTATTATTCTTATTTTTAAAAAGGGTACACTGAGCTGGGCCAATAAATTTTAGGGCCGGCCCGACCAATTTGTCTACCTCTATTCATGAGTACATCCGTTCGTATAAATTTTCTAAAACGAACTTGAAGTTTGTTAATTCTAATAAAAGAAAAGGATTAATTAAGGGAAAATTAGACATTATACGGTAATTTAGAAAAAGATTTGAAAATTACAGTGGTTTAAGTTTTTTTAAGGTGCGATACGGTTTTTATTGGATAAATATCATTTTTTTAAAATTATTTAGAAAAATACCATTTTTTAAAATAGTAACTAGTTTCTGGTAATCAGTTACCAGTAACCAAAGGTATTTATAATTAGTATATAACTACTAATTAGTAATCAGTAATAAGTTTTCAGAAACCGATAGTTAGTAACTATTTTAAAAAAATGATACGTTTCTAAATATTTTTTATAAAGTGATATTTTTTTAATAAAAACCGTACGAAAATTTGAAAAAAGTCTGATTCCGTATTTTTGTAATTCTTTTAGTTTTTTATATGTAAAAGTGATGGAAACCCATTAATTAATGTGTGAAAAATAAGAACATTACTAATAGCAATAGTAAAAGTAATCGGCTATCATCAAATACGTGGTCACCACATATTATTGGGGTCCAACCCGATTAGTATTGAGCCTTATAATTTTTATTAGGCCAGTATATTGAATTGTGGTATTGTATTTTTCCAATCTAGTATATACATAGATAGGCCAGTATATTGAATTGTGGTATTGTATTTTCCCAATCAAGTATATACATAAACAGGTAAGGAAGAAAAAAAAAAAGAAAAACCTATTGGATTGGGAACCTATATATTTATAGCTATTTCTTTTTTCAATTTAACGGCTATTATAATTTGAGTAATTAGGAAAAAATATAATAAAAATAAATACTTATTATCTAATATTTTTTTCCTCTAATTTTTATAATAAAAAGACGTGCGTGAAGAATTTTAATTAGGCAAAAAAATTCCTATAGATAGATAAAAGAAAAAATACTCACTGGTGCCTATATATATATATCATGTGTATCCAGTTCAATAATAATAATAATAGTAATAATAATAGTCACACAATACGTACCATAGAAGTGCATTAGCCACCTGTAAGAGTCGATATACATATATACGAAAGAGAAAAGAACACAAAGCAGAGGCAGGATCCAGCATTCCAGCTCTAGGGTTGTCCTACTGAGTAATGACACCAAGGTAATATATATGTAAACCTGAATAAAACAAAGTCCTTTCACCAAGACTGTAAGACGTGCTCCCTAGTAACGTAGCTCATGGGTTCAACTAGTTTTAATTAGGATCACTTTCATCATTCTAACTGAAAAATTTAGAGAAATTAGGCCAAATATGCATCATAATACCCCTATTTTGGCCCATATGCTCCAGTTAAAAAATATTTAAAAAATATGTGCGCGGACGAAAATACCCTTACTAATACCTAAGAGAAAATATGCCTCACTTTCGTCAATCAAACTTCCCTCCGAAACTCTTCTCATTTCTCTCTCTGCCCAATCGCCGTCACTGCTGCCGTGTGAAGACCCGTCGTCGCTGGTCGTCTGAAGAGCCAAGAACCCGTCGTGCCGTAAAGCGAGGAAGGCGAAAACCCGTCGTGCCTATTTCTCACTGTTGAGAAAAATGAGTCCCGAAAAGAAGGTAAGCAAAATATGATTTGAGGGTTTTTGAATTCAGGGCTTTTGTATGTCGTAATTTTCGAGTTCATTTCGATTACATTTCGACATATTTCGTTAAAAGTTCGATTATATTTCGAAGAGTATCGCTGAAAATGGTCACGGAAAAATGCCTGAAATTGGACGTACTTTCGATGATATTTCGATGATTTTTCGATTGCCTGGGACGAAGTTTCCATGATATTTCGACTATTTTTCGATGACATTTCGATGTCCTTTTTGTAGTAGATAGTGGTTAATATTTTTTCGACAGGTTTCGACTACTTTTCGATTATCTTTCGACATGACATGATTTTCGATGGATAATTTCGACCTCCTGACTAATTTAGAGTTTCTGTAGGAATTTTCGATGACCATCGAAATATTGTCGAAATGAGGACTATCGAAATTTCGATCAATTTTCGACCTGTTTCGATTAATTTCGACCTCTTTCGATTATTTTCGATGGAAAATTTCGACCTCCTGGCTAGTTTAGCGTTTCTGTATGATTTTTCGATGACCATCGAAATATTGTCGAAATGAGGACTATGGAAATTTCGATCATGTTTCGACCTGTTTCGATGAATTTCGACCTATTTCGATGAAGTTCGACAATATTTCGACGTAATTTCGATGCTTTTGATATATGTTAAATTTGTAAAAATTTTGTCTAAAATCAATTTTTTCTACTAATGCAGAACCAAAAGTCAAAGCTCCTAGTACTTTTTGAGGAACACTTTCTTGGAAGGGTCACTATAAAAGGAACAACGGTGATGTCGAAGATTAAGGGGAGATTTGAGAAGTTTGATTTATTAGAGAGGGCAAACCAATGCCCGTTTAAGCAATTTTTTCTTGCTCCTCCAATGCAAGCGTCGGGAGTCCTTATACACCAACTACTGTTGAGGAAGGTGAAATCCAGAAACCCGGGGGAGATGCAGTTTTTCATTGGGGATAGCAACTTGAGATTCGGGGTTGGTGAGTTTGCGTTGATAACGGCGTTAAACTTTGGCAAAGAACCGGACGATGTGAAGTACAAATCTATGACTACTAGCATGCGACTCAGGGAGACATACCTGAATAATGAAGCAAATGTAAGATCTGGTGAATTAGAAGCTGCATTTGTAAATTGTGAGGAGAAGGAGGACGTTTGGAAATTGGGGTTGTGCTACTTGGTAGATGGGCTCTTGATGGCACAAGAGTCAAGCACCAAGATTCTGATGGATATGCTCTCTTTTGTGGAGAATGAGGAGGATTTCTTTAATTATCCATGGGGAAGGCGATCTTACGAGAGAACATTTCATAGTTTGAATAAGGACATGATGCATCAGAGGGAAAACTACCTTCTGAAGATGAAAAAGAATAAGAAGGCAAAAGAAGCTCAATACACAGTCTATGGGTTTAGCATTGCTTTACAGTATTGGACTTATGAGGCTATCCCCAAGCTTACTGGTGCATTTTATGAGAACCTTGGCATCAAATTCCCAAGGATGTTGTCATGGACAAGCAATAAAACACCATCAGTGAAGGATTGTATTGATGTATTCAAGATTAAGAAAGTAAGTCCGGAAAATTGATTCAATTCTATATAATTAACTATAGAAATTATTTTTATAAATTTCTATGTTGATTGAACTTTGTTTTGAACTATGTTGCAGCTTGTCACAAAGGCGTTATTGAATCCACGGGAGGCTGAGAAAGAATTCTATGATCATATATATCACGATCCACACCAAAGCCTCGGCAGTACTGGAGTTGAGGAAGACGGAATTGATGTTGAGGACGAGGACGAGGACGAGAACAAGAAGGAGGCAGCCGGGGCAAATCGAGCTGCAGAGAAGGAGGGTGTCTCTGACGCTCCAACAAACGAAGTAGAGGAGGAACCATTACATGACGTGCCTCGTTCACATAAGTTCTATCTTGAGTTGAAGGCTGAGATGGCTGAGTTGAAGGCAAACCAGGCTGAACTGAAGGCGAACCAGGTGATTGTCAATGATAAACTTGATAGGTTGTTGAAGATGATGGAGGAATTGAAAGCACATCGGGAGGACTCTGGTTCTGAAACTGAGGCCACCCACTTAGACATCCTTCCTCAAGGGTATCAGCCAGGTGAAGCCATTGTCATATGGACTCCCACTAAAGAGGGCACTCCTGAAGAGCAGCAAACTCCGGGAGTGAAAGAGGTACAACCAGCTGAGGTGGCTGCAGTTAAGTTTTGGAGGAAGAAACGGGTTGGCCAACGTGCTAAGAGACTCATTGACTACACCGATCCGTCCAACAAGAAGTTCAAGGTTAACGATCCATGCAAACCAAACCCATTCCGAAAAGTTGAAGAAAAACAGGTTCAGACATTTAGGAAATGGCTTACAGGACTTATTGATAACCGAAAACCAATCGAACTTCCCACTGGTGCTGCTACTACTGGATTCTTCTTCGACCTGCAGACCCGTTGGAAGTGGCTTTCGGATGAGGTAATT
>JXTC01000271.1:406192-439087 GCA_002914845.1 Trema orientale
AGGTTTGATTTAATTCCAGTGAAGAGATTTCACAGATCCGAAGAGAAATGGCGAATAGAGAGAGAGAGAGAGAGAGAGAGAGAGCGAAAGCGAAAGAGAGGTGATATTATGAGGGTGAAGCGTGTGTCTGAGAATTTATTTATATATTTATAAGGTGGGTTTGGGAAATTCTCATTAGTATGAATTTATAGTGTAAACCAAAAAATAAAAATAAAAAAGTATATAGAAGGATTTCGGATTTTCGGTTTTTTATTTTTAATAAAAATAACAAAAATGGCAAAAGAAAAGGAAAAAAAAAAAAACAAAGACGAGAAGAATTGGATTCCAGCTTAGCAAAAGGAAAGGAATGGAATGGAATCAGCATTTTTTAGGGATTTTAAACGAATTTAATAAAAAATATATATATTGTTAGAATTAATATATGGTATAATAAATATAATATTAATGTAAGAGATTAGAATGGCGATGTGTTGTGTTGTGTTGTGTTGTGGTGGGTGATAGGGTGAGGGTGACCACTCTAGGGTCACAGTCCACAGACACCAACGCATCTTGGTCTTTGGACAACACTTTCTCCCCTTTTTTCTATTTTTACTCGCTCACCGTCCACCGTTCATTAACCTTAGATACTATACTATTTAGTCACACATTCGCCATGTTATTATTATTAGGGATTCTTTGCAAAATATACACTACTTAGATACTATACCATATAGTCACAAATTCGCCATATTATTATTATTATTATTATTATTATTAAGGATTCTTTCCAAAATATATATTTGTTATAGTGTATTTTAGAAAATACATTCTTTTTAATAATTTTTTGATGAATACACTTTTTTAAGTTTTAAATTATTTTAAATACAAAAATGTCCGCAACACTTATCTAATTAAGGGTCTACATTCCGGTTAAACATTAAAGGTCGAGTTGCTGGCACTTTATTTAGCACCTCTTGTCACTTGTCTAGCATTCTCGACGCCATTTTCTAGTACAAAACTCAAATATATATGGGCATCAATCTAGCAATCATCTTACTAGAACAAAATATTAATGTGTGGCATTTAAAATGTTACTAATACATGAAATTTAGTGACATTTGTCACAAATAACAAGGATATCTGGAAAATTAAGATAAAGGCAATCTTGAGAAAAGATAATTGCCTAGGAAATCACTGATGATAAAAGGTGGGAAGAGATGGATGGCAGTGCTATCACTAACTTCCATTTAGTACCAGCACATGGAATTATGTCGAGCATTAAAGAGAAGATGTCAGCCAAGGAGATATGAGATATGCTAACAAATATGTATCAGGCCAAGTCACTTCACAATAAAATCTTCTTGAAGATAAAGCTTTACACCCTTCGGATGACGGAATCAACAACAGTAATTGACTATATCAACTCCCTCAATACCCTTAACACTCTATTTTCACATCTCATAGCAATAGAGGACAATGAACGTGCATAAATGTGAGTATGTATAGAATGGCAATGGTTACAGCTCTGATGAAAACTTCCTTGCCACCAAATAATGGGGAACAATTGATTAATTATTCTTCCAAGTTGGGGTTTCTTCCAAGAAATTCTCTCCTTAATGGCTCCAAAACTCAAAGTACGTACTTCTCTTGCTCTTTCCAGTTAACGAAGGAAAACCCAAATATTTAGCTGAAACGAACTAGCATCCATGATATTTCTTTTTTCTTTTTTTTTTTGACGAAACCATGATATTTCAATTGCATATGATAATAACAATAATCTCCTCTACCGTAATAATGATGTAGAATCAACTTGTCTACTTGTTGCCACGTGCAAATTTCAGTCTTAGTCAAGAAAAATAACAACATAATCTAACGTAAAAGCTTATAATTGTAAACATTGTATTATTTTGAACTTGTAAGCACGATGATTTTCGTGTATGTATACATTCTACCATTGAAGCAGTACATTAATTGATACATATATTTATTCAATGTCTCAAGATGTGATATAGCTAGCACTATTATCGCTTGTCTACATAGATAGGTTTTATGATCCATACTAGTGAACTTGTACGATGACGTCATATACAGGAAAGATTGCGTTGTTGGTTAGGTTACATACGTACATACACAAACTCACAAAACAGTGAAACACACACGTTTCGCATACAAACAGTACAAATGCATGCAAAATTATTATATATATTATAATATAATTTACACTACTATTTATTTGTCGTTTCCATGCAGTACTGACAATGACTTAATTCTCAAATTTGTGCCACATAGGGAACTACGTGAGCCTGTGGTCATGGCGTGACAATGCTAATACAAACTTATAAAGTGCTAATTAATCGAGTTGATATAGTATTATCTGGCAAATCCGGTGTTTTTTTCTTTAAAATAAAAAATTATGCACCTACTTATACATCTCGTAGGCATATGTGGATTTGGATAAGCATCAAAAAGAGAGTGTATCTCCAAATTTGCACACCCGAATGTGATGTAGCAGTTATAAGTCAGTTTTGGTGTGTCATTTTCAAGCCAAGGAATACAAAATATATATAATGATGTGTCTGACTCACACACATGATCCAGGTCGATGATCAATAACAATTTCTGCCAATCGTTAGATCCACATAGTTCTGGTGGTATTGAACCTTATCTTTTGTGTAAAGCCAACATCGAGTACCATCTCAATACTTTTGCTTTATTTTATTTTACTTATTTTTTAGTTAAAGTGAATTTTTGCCACAACTATTATATCTTCTTCCGAGCATAAATATTCTCGTTAAAAATAAAATTGAAGGACTAACGTGTTTATAGTATTGGCTACTAGAAGCTCCATTTGTTATATTTAAAAGACAAATATTCAGAAATTTAATCTGCGCTCCGCAGTGGCCGACCAACCTACCTTTTATTATACGTGCAATATATAAAATATAAGGACCTAATACAATTGCACAATTTAAATAGATTTAAATTTAGTTACAAATTACTAGCATTTTTTATTTTTTTATTTTCCTGTAAATATTATATAGCAGTATAGTACATTTGGAATTTTCCAAAATATTTGTTATATTAATTACGTGAATAAAATGATTTCTTTTTCGCTTTTTAATTAATATGGTCAATTGACTTGAGTACTATTATTATTAAATCTCACTCCTCCAAACACTAAATATCTCTTTGATACGTATGAGGTAAATATGGTCCGTGATGATCATTTATACATATAATAATTAAAAATAACAGTTTAGTATACTTGGTTGAGAATGTTATGTCACATTCAGTGTCACTGTCGTCCATTTATAAATGCATTACAAAAACAAGTGAATTATATCGTTCACAGAAGGTTGCAATTTGTATGGCATGATAATATCTCCCGTCCATATATATTTCGCTTTCCAATCTCTTTTGGTGAAGTTTCAGGTGGAGATGCTGCCACCTATCTATGAATTTAAACTTTTTCTGATTAGTCAGAAGACTTGATAATAGTTATGATATTTATGTCTAATTGATTATTGTGCACTTAGTACATGCGTGAAGCACATGCGTGAAGCACATGCCCATGCTGCTGTGACTTTGAATTTCACTATTCACCTCAAGAGATTATTACCAACACCTAACATTCTTCAACTTAAAATTTTCTTAAATTATAATTGGTGAATATAATGAACCTCACTTCGTTTTACCCAATTGTAGAGTTTTTTCGTATTATAAAAAAATTATTTTTTTAAAAAGAAAAGATCGAAATGATCATTTCGGTGTACTTATTCTTTCTTTTTCTTTTTTTTTTCCTCCTCCTCTTTTGTTTTCTATTATTTTTTCTTACAAATTTTCTTTTACAGTCCTATCATTGCAAAGAAATGACTTGGTTACTCTGCTAATGAGACAGAACTTCACAATCATTTAAAGGAAACATTACCTAACTAAATGATATATTTGCAATTTGCAAAGCAGAGATTATCATTAAGTATTTAATTTTCTTTTGCTATTTAATTTGCCTATATTCAGTGGATTAGGTTAATGGTTGGGCAAATCATGAGAAAAGATCATGACCATATCAAAGTTTTGCTTCTTTTTCATAACGATCTAGTAGTGCTTTTGGAAGTTCCTGCAGAATCGTTCCTGCAGAATCCCAACTTCTGTTTTTCGTCTGTTTTATATGAGACAGGGATAGGAATATTAAAATATTAATGCATGAATAAACGAGTATGTTATTCTACTTACCCACCATCAACATTTATGTTTGGATTTTTTTCCGTGATCTCTGAAATATTTAATGTTAATTGTTTCTAATTGGATGGATGGAGCACACCCATACTTTTATTTAAGGGTGTCAATTCATGTCGACGGGTCGGGTTGAAGTCTAATATATACATAAATTATGTCAACCCGAATCCGACCCGTGATCCGTCGTGTCAGAAAATCATCAACACTAACCCGACCTGCACCTAAAACGGGTTGACCAGAACCCGACCCGTATAACCCGCTTTGGTAAATAACATCTAACCCACAACCCGTTTTTGACCCGTCAACCCGTTTTTGACCCGCCAACCCGCTATGACCCGTATTTTTTTACTTATATTTTCTTTTTCTAAGGCTATTATTGTCTCATTTTAAAATAAATAAATTAGGGGTAATTTATAAATATAATTAATAACTTATAATCCCAAACACTTACATTGTACAAATTAAATATATCTATAATAATAGTCATAAACAAATTAAATAAAAAATATTTTTATAATTTAATTATATATATATATTTGTTGGCGGGTCAAACGGGTTAAGTTCGTGTCAAGCGGGTTGACCTGAACCTGACCCATTTTTTTATTCGTGTCAGGCTGGTTGACCTGAACCCGACCCGCACCCTTTTTCTTCAACCCTAATCCGCAAAAAATCGTGTCGTGTCGTCGTATCGTAACCCAAATTGCCACCCCTACTTTCATTCCCCCCAACCCCGCCCTTTTTTTTTTTTGTGTGTGTGTGTGCGTGTGTAGAGCGCATCACTCTCTTTTTTCACAAAATAATAACAAATTTTAAGCAAGTTATACATTATAAAATATGTGCTGGCAGTTTATGGGTATATATAATATATATAGATAGATACTTCAGAAAACAGTTTTATAAGTTGAAGAAATATAACATGCCCTAATACACACATAAACATACGATTCCCATGCCATAAACCGAAGAAGCTGCTTTAGAATTCAGAATTCAGAGAATACATAATATAATCAAGTCTTAAATGTGATAGGTTGTTACTAGAATCTGTACTCTCAAAATTTATAATTGGAGGTTTCACCTCCATCATGAATAGTCAAAAGTAAGAAATAAAGTAATCAAGAAAATTCCTAGTGAATACTACTGTTCAACCATTAAGATCAACTTTCTAGTTTCTTTCCCCATGCCCAAAATAATGTGCAAATAAGGGGACCTCAAAATTTGGGGTGCATGTGTTTAAATATGTTTCCAACTTTTGGGGGGACTAGAATGGTAATGAGAGCCTGCAATAATCGTGAAAGACCATTACCAATGGGGGCCCCGATTTGATCTTAGTGCGCACGACTGCTCTAAATCCATAGTGACTCGTGATATAATCGTTATTCTTCAATGACGAATAAAAATGAGAAAAACGCAAATGGAAAAAATAAATTCTTCGTACAAGTCTAATAAATGATTAAGACATGGATTACTAAAACTTAAGACAGCATTACAATGCAAAACATTGAGGATGATTCTCACTGTTAAAATTACCAAATAAGAAATTCGACGAACACATTCTCTCTCTCTCATATTTTCTTAGTTGTATAATTATGTATCACGGTGATAAATATAGCTGGGTCCCCAGCTTTGATGTCATATGAAGAAGATGCCACATCATTAATTGCCACATTTGTTTTACGGAGTCAATTGTCACATTCTGCATAAAGAGTCAACTGGCACATTAACATGCACCACATATTCATCAAGTCCAATTTGGAAGACTATTGATTACATAGGCCAGAGTCTGCCTGAAGAGATATAATTCGCATGTCACAAGTAGTCTTAGAGCCAAACTCGTAAACTATGCTGGTCTATCTTTTAGGAAGCTATTATACCTTTTTCCAATTCAATTACATATTAGTACCGAAAAAATTAAAAAAAAAATAGAAATTCTAAAAGTATAATTATTGGAGAACATTGTATCTGTGACTTGAATAGAATAATTTTTATCTCCTATTCCTCACTTACCCACAAGAGAATACAGATCTAAATGAATGGCCATAACCTGCAAAACTCCTGCTACAAAAATGATGAAAGGTTTTCATTAAACAACAAAGTAAGGAAGTAAAGTACCCAATTTTCTGCAACTTCAGCCGTTTTGGCTTTGATCCAAACAAGTACTTGTATAATTCATATGATCCAGGCTGTGCCGACCGGAGCCATGAAGTTGATTTCATACTCCCAAGCTGATAGCAAAACCCAATAATTGCCAATTTTCCCAGGATCTTTACAAGATTCCATGTAAGGTTGGACGTACAATATTCTGCATCTCAAACTGATGGAGGCTTGAAGGAGAAACTTTGAGACAACCTTGCAATTTAGTTGCAGATATAATCACTAAAACAACAAAGATGATAAAGTTGAACAGTTACATCCAGTATAATGATCAAGACATGGGAGATATAATGCCAATTAACATATAAGGAAGGGAATCAAGCATTCACAGCATAAAACAAAAGAAAAATCTCATAAATATTAGGATAACCCATGATAACCTACTAGCCACAAAAGGATAAAACCTTCAAGACCTTAGCACTCATATATAATTCAGCTTTACAAAAATGCTTCGGCCCTCATTTTTTGTCTATTCAGAAAAAGGGTAAGCATGTTGGTGATAGAGGTAACAAAGACTCAAATTAAACTTGTCCAGCAACTCAACACAATAGATCACAGCAAGTAAGAAAGGGCAAGGCTAATATGCTTTCAAGCCCAACTGCCCTAGGCCACTTGTTAAATTGTGGATGTCAAACTCTTCCTAGCGCAGCAATCTTCAAAACTACCATTGCTGAATAGCTATGATCTCATGTCCTATAACTGCACTTTGACAAAAGATATATTCTATGTCCTCCCAATTTTCAAAAATAGCTTTGATCATACAAACCATTTTTTCTGCTTTTGTTGGACGTTTGTTTCCTAAAGTCTTATTATCAGGATTAACCAAACAGGAGATCTAGCAAACCTACTTCAAAAGCTCCAGTAACAATAGTTTATAAAGATCCTAAATCAGTTATTTTGAATACTTCTGACAAGTTTTAATGCAACGTTCTATCCACAAAAAATTAGTGGTCTTCTTCGTTTTTTTCTTGGATGAATTAATCTGTTAGGCATACCTTAAGCAGATGCATTAATCTCCCTCTGCCAATGGACACCTTCTTGCTAAGCAACAGGCTCTTAGCAGAATATCCATGCAGCAAGTGCAACAGAACCAACACTGCAACAAATTAGTGTACCATAATGCAGAGAAAAGCGTTTCTGAACAATTGAATTATCAGTGGCAACTTTGTCGTAAGTACGAAAGCCATTTGATCCCTAAATACATTTCTTGTTTGGCCATTTGATCCCTAAATATATTTCTTGTTTGGCCATACAAGGTTATTCACATCTTTTACGCATATTAATCCTCCGAAAAGATAATTATAACATTCAAAGAGCTACATCAAAACCTTTCGCATATGCAGAGATAATCAAAGAACATTTACATTCTCAAAGACCTTAGAACACATTAGGGTGATACCAGCATAAGCAAATCCCCCATACAAAATGATGAAGTATGTGTAAAAAGTTATCAAAACCACAGCAAGGAATTTTCTGACAAAGTCCATTTGAAATTGAGGACTTCAAACCCTAAAATAATCTAGTACAGGAGAATACAAAAGAATAGCTGAATATGAATGGATCAACATCTAGAAATAAGCTAACCTTGCAATAAACTGTTATTCATATCCCCAATTTTATGCAGTATGATTTTCACTTGGGAGTGTACACGACTCAAATACTTCCATATATTATTGAGAATTGAGCCATAGAACACAACCAAAAAGAACCTCATGATCTAAGCTTTCATAATAATTGTAAATAACATTTTCTGTGTCATAACTGCACAAGAATTCTACCTAGATATATAATGAAAATTCCATAAAAAGTTCATGCTCATAAAAAAATAATAAATGAAGACATGAGCCCAACGAAGAATAGAACATGCTTTTACGCATAAAAGAAAGAACCAAATTGTAATCAAAATAAAAAAACCCAAAATAAATACATATTCACATGATTGTTGCCCACTTAAGACTTTCCTACAATTATTTCAAATGTTCAACATAAGCCTAAGCGAATAAAGAAACAGAGGCACAAAACAAAATTCAATAAGAGAAGCAAAGGCAAGTAAAGGGAAAAAAAAAAGAATGGAGAACTGCGTATTCAAATACACAGTCCTATTTTACTTATTCCATCTGTAGGGATAAGAATATAATGGGTCCCGGGGATAATAAAAGATTCCCCACCAAGCAGATTCAAGAAACTTGGAGTAACAAAATTCCTAGTCCATTCTTTAAAATGAAAATCAGTATCAACTGGGGAAAAAGCCCATTTAGGAATGAGATTCCCTAAAGATATAAAGTTTGCTAATAGGAATGATATCTATAGAAAAAACAAATGTAAAGCAGTTATGAATATCAGACAACTCATTCTATTTCTAAAGCCCCTGCGAAACTTTCTAGAGGAATATTAACTTGTTAAACAAGAATGGGATTAGACTTCAGGAATACCCTCAGTACATAATACAGAATAGTATCTGATGAAGTGAAAATTTCTCTCCGCATAAGTTGTTCATACATCGTACTTGTAAATATGTAAAAGGCAGTATGTTGACTAAGGAAATATGTAGCTGAGAATGTGGAAATGCAGGCTTACATACAAAGAGTAAACTAGAAAGGGAATCCAGCTTTTCCGTCTTCATTTCTACTTGCTATGACACAAAAGCCAAGTAGTGAATATGCACTTAAATTTTTTGCATCATAATTTAAATTATTCATGGGCTTAAAACTTCGAGAATTCGAGTTCCACGACAGCAAGATGCCATAGTAATGACCTCCTTAATGTGGGAACATCCGATATTATGATGAGATATCTCATAAATTTTAGAAGCAATCAGTACAATAATTAGAAGTAAAAAATCAAATCAACCATGTATATATGATTTCATTCTGTGTACATAAAATGATTTCCCTATTATGAATGTATACCTCTGAAAATAGTCTTATTCGGCATCTGCCAACTCAGACCACTGTGGATTTAAAACGGAAACTTCTTTAATGAACTCGATGCCACATTTTGCAGCACCAAAAATGGGAGGGGGTAAAAAAAGGAAAAACTAAAGAAACAGTTTTTGTATTTCACTTTGGTCCTATCGATTGGCTAGACAACAATTCTAATCTTAAATGCTTTCTATCGAAATAATATCTCAGAACAACCTCATTCTATGCCACATATCTCCCGAATTGCAGGTAACAGCACTTTCTCCCCAGCAACCGACCGGAACTCCTTGATGAAAAGCTCTCTTGTCAACTTTCCAGCCTGTAATAAGCCACAAACAAGGGCGAAAAATATTTTGATTGATCGTTCTTTGCCAATTCCAATCGGATTGTATACAATTAAAAATAATGAACCAATAACTAGAGAAAAGTGGAAAACAATCATGTTACCTTCAATGAATTGTACAAGGTAATACATTCCTGAACTTTAGCATGGGGAAGGGAACCCTTAATCTTTGAAAATAATTCAGGAAATGTGTACTTAGTTCGCGCAAAACCTCCCAAACCGGCTGAGAGATAAAACAGAAACTGGTTTCAGCATATTCTAAAGACGTTGATAGAGTTGACCATAATAAACAAGGCGAATCATACGTCTTACCTGAAGAATGCGCAGAAGATTTGTAGCTAACAACACACTCAGGAAGAATGTGCCTGCTCATATTGGTGGGCCATATCACATACCACCTGGGATTCTTCGGATCATCAGCCCCTGTGTCGAACTCTGAGCTAGAAGGATGACCTTGTTGAGTGCCTGCCTCAGCTTTTTCAACATTGCCCAATATAACCCGGCAAAGTATCATATGCTTTTCGCCATTATCATCGGCCTCTGATTGCACAGCACTGAATCACCACGACCAATGTGAAATATATACATATATACATATATATATATAAGGAAAATTCTATAATAAATTCTAGTAACGAAGATTAAAGCGTAAACCAAAAGAAACAACATAATTACCTTCTAAACGGATTGGCCAATGGCGAAAGACGGACACCGCCGGTGTTAGCATTGGCAGACACACCAAACCCATGTGCCAAAACGTCCGAAATGGCTTTCGGCGATGCCCCATACCAGGCGTAAACGGTATTCGAAGTCCCCCGAGCCGCCTTAGTCATCTCCATCTGCTTATTGAAGATTTCGCGCCGAGCTTTCTCCAATGGCCCAACACGCGCACACTGATGAATTGCGGTGATGGTAGCGCTGGGATGGATTCTCCTAATCCCAGTTAGGAAAATGTTGCTGACGGTCGTGAAAGTGCTATCGTCTTCTCTCACCAATTTCACGTTCGGCCACCGAGGGTGGGTCTCCGGCTCAGGAGCCTCAACACGGTGCCGCTTCGACACTTCTCCGTCCTTACACGAAGAAGTCACTTCCATCTCCACCTCCTCCGTTTCCTCCACTTGTCTCCCCCTCTTACCCAACTTCCGCCCCGGACTCGCGCTGATCTTGATCTCGATTTCGATCTTCGGATTCTCAGCCGCGTTCTCAAATTCCTCCCCGACAAATTGTTTAGGGAAGAAGCACTTACCTCCGCCGTCAATCCAAGCGATCGATCTCTGATTCCCACTAATCAAATCAATCTGCAGCATACGAAGAAAATCAAAGAGATAATTCGAACCTTCAATCGCCATTTCGATTATCGCCTTCCGCTCCAAAAAACCAGAACGCAGAGAATCCACCACTTCTCTGCCATAATCCACCCACATCTCATTCTGGTAGAACATGAAACGAGCCGGAGCACCGCTGCGCTTGAAATTGGCATGGTTCTGAAGCAGGAACCGCGATGAACAATTATCAATCACCCGATTGGAAAGCTTCGTTTCACTTTGCGAAGCTGATGAAGAAGAAGAAGAAGAGCCCGGAGAAGCCCTAACTTTGATGGATTTGATCACTTTGGAGGCCTGGAGATTAGGGTTTACCGAGTAGGACGCCATGGAAATGGATTCTACAGCTCAAAATCAAACGCTGACAGACGCTGAAAGAATCAAAGTCCTTGAAAGCTCATTGAGACGGCTTTATAGAGGTCGTTTCTGGGGTTTTCTGGTGGCCAAAGTTACTTATATAGCCCTCCACTCTCTCCATAGTTAAGTCGGCAAGTAACGTTCAGTTTGGGAATATTTTGGTCATTTTATATTCCGGGTTTGGATCCAGTTTCTTGGGTCAACGATGTTTTTCTCCGGCGGCGTGTGGATGTAGTGACTTGCGGGTTAAGTTCCAAAAGCTTCTATAGAATTCAGTTATGCCCCGCCGAAATGGATATACTGTTTTCTTCGGCCCAAAGAAATTTGGAATAAATACCCACTTTTGACTTTATTTATTTGTTTGTTTATTTATTTATTTTTGACTTGTTAATTGCATATTAAGATTTTAACTTAAACGTCTCGTTTATGTGATCCTAGTTCTGTTAGGTTAGGTTGTTTACGAGACTTTTGCTGTTTTCTTCTACCCAAAGAAATATTGGAAGAATTCTTTTATTAATTCTTTAGGAAATTCTTTGATCCCGTTTGTTTCAACTATTCCATTCTATTGGAATAAAAAATCCATTTGAATGTATGTTTATTTCAACAATTCAGTTTTTCCATTCAAATGATCTTTTAGAATGTGTGTTTATTTCAATAATTCAGTTTTTCCATTCAAATGGTCCATCCGAAAAATTAACCATTGGAATGATTTTTTTGTGTCTTGAATGAGAATGGAGGAGGGAAGTATTTTTGAATGGTTCATTCCAATGCTCCCATTTTAATTACAACACATTCCACTATTTTTTTCATTCAAATGTCTCCCATTTTAATTATAACACATTCCACAATTTCCATTCAAATAGGCGAACCAAACGGGGTATTTATCTTTATCTTGTTGACATTTACCTTTTATGTGGTTTTGAAATAACGCTGTTTTATTTTTCTTACTCATATCTCAATTTGGTGGGTCAATATGACAAAAAAAAAGGGAAAACAGATAATTATAAAACGGTACAACTTCAAATATGATAATCTAATTTCTTATGCTATAATTGGTAATGGAAATATTTTATGCAAACTTTATATCTAATTATTGGATATTGGTCTATCAACTTCTAAAGGCATTTCTTTATAAATTTTTCGAACGTGAATTTATGATATTATTCGCTTCGGTTTTGTTTGGATTTTAATCAAAAGGTTTCACACTATTGCTAGATCCTTACTTATAAACTATTATATTTCACTTTCTCCAAATAATATAAGACTACACAATAATATGGATTGGGTGAAGGAGGATGAAAGTTTAGTGAAATCATGGTACGGATTAATAAGAGGAAGGTTTTCTGAGGTGATCTTACTTTCTTCTGACACATAGTTAAGTTCATATAGATATTCTAACTTGGAAGCAGAAGACTTTCGAAGCGAAGGGGAAGAAGTTAGACTAAGTTGAGAAATAAGGTGGTTGGATGAGGACGAGGATGAGGAGGCATCAGGAGGGACTTGAGGGTTGCTCATGATGATAAAGGTTTGAGACTCTTATTAGTAGCAGATAATCACCCTAAACCTGGCTCTGATACCATAAAAGGTTCCTAGTATACACCCGTGAAATGTTAGCCTAAGTAGTATATTATAAGTCTTTCAGCCAATGTTTTTCTGATAGCCCACCTTAGCTTTGACGAGATAGTTGGCTTTTTTAGAACTTAATATATACTACTTGAGTCTTCCTAACACGAATGAATACGAGTATTTGATGAGCCTTTGGAACATTTCTTTGAATTAGGTAATTTTTCTCCTAGCCAATAAGAGGTCTCAGAGAATGGATTTAGAAACAAGGCATATTTTTTAGAACTCACAAATTTTTTATTATCTGATTCACTCTGCCTTCTTCTGAGAGAAGAAGGGAGATTTATACAACTTAAAAGAGCTTTCTCCCATCGGATAAAGAATCTCTTTTTACAAAAGTAAAAGACAAATACTGAATAAAGGAGAGGGTATCTCTTTTTTACAAAAGCTAAAGACAAATACTGATTAAAAGAAAGGGAATCTCCTTTTATAAAAGCTAAAGACAAACACTGATTAAAGGAGAGGGAATCTCCTTTTACAAAAGCTAAAGATAAGACCGAGCCGATGTTTGGGCAAATATCTACCATCTGAAAATCGGCTCATGACTGGGACTGGAGTTCATGATGTCTTTGTCACTGTCTGATGAGTCATGTGGTTGTGGCCATGAATTCATATGGTTCAAAATCATCTCATCTTCGAGGGATGAGCTGTGAGGGTCTTTCTGGGAGTCACATCCAGATTGTACACGTTGTCACGTTGTGGCTCTGGTGAGTTCTTGATTGATCTGAGATATCAACAAAAGAGACTGGTCATATGGGTCTTGGGAATCTTGAAATACCGAGGCTTGGTAATTGACAGTATCAGCACTATTTGCAGCAGATTGATTCTCTTCTGGTGGCATCCAAGGCCCATTATTGTTGTGGGTGAGGAAGTACTTCATATCCTCATCCATCTGAGCTGTATAGGCTGGTGAATATTGTTTCCATGGTGTGTCATCTTCTGGTTTTGGTCATATCTCATCTGGAATTATTCCATTTTTTAGGAATAGTATCTTCTGAAGCTGTCGATACTCTGGATTTCCTATGGTGACCATTTGATGTTCACTGGATCTGTAGACTTCAGCATTGGTGGTGTAGGAGATAATAGTGTTTCCTTCTTTTGTGAATGAGAGATTCAGGAAGAGTATTGTCCAACAGTCGAATATATGAATGGAGTCGTCTCTAGGAACTTTAGTGCATCTACTAATGTGATTGGCCTTTTCCCCTTAACTTTATTCCATTCATCTGTCAAGATTTGGTCCCAGTCAGAGAGAGTATGAAACCAACGCAATAGATCTGTGTGGACCTGATAAACAGGATGGAATTCTTCTTTCTCTTGGTAGCTGCAGATTGTTGTCCTTATTTGATTGGTTTGGATTTCTATAACAATTGTATAAGAACTTGCCAGGTACCAAAAGAAATGCGCCAATTATTTGGGCATGAAAAAAGTGTCCTTGAATGGTAGTAATTTTGAAAATAGGTAAACATAATGGATACCTAAATCTTTTGCCATTGGTGGTCCGATGTTTTGGATGAGACAGGATTGAAGGGCTAGTGCCCTTTGAACAGCTTTTTCTTGAGGCCGTCGGCTCTTGATAACTTTCTGGGCATCTTGTGGAAAAGATGATGGAAAAAGGAAGGTTTGAGAGGAGGATGCCATAGTGTATATCTGTGGTAAAACTGGGATGGCTTTGATGGTTCTGCAATTGGTTTGGATAGGACTATTTATACTGTCTTGAGGTGGTCTTGATAAGAAGTCTATTTTTACCTTTGATATGCTTCAATTCGAAGGAATACTGGGAAAACCATGTGGCTAGTTGGAGAAGCTGGACATTAACAGGCTTATTCTGTTTGAAAGTTATCATTCCTTTGAAAGATAAGAAGTCTGTTTCTACCAGGAAGTGGTGTCCACTCAAGTGGAATTCAAACTTTATTATTCCTATCTTTACAGCTAGCAGTTCTTTGAACGTGGAGTGGTAGTGGATTTGAGAATCTTTAAAGCTGCCACTTTTGTATCCACATACCCTTCTTTTTCCTTCTTTATCTTTTTCCAATAAGACTGTACCCCAATGTCGGTCACTTGCATCTGTCTGGAGTACCCATTTTCCATCTGAGGGAATCTGGAGTAGTGGTAATGTCTGTATTTCCTTTTTCATTCTTTTGACCGCTTCAGTTTATTGTGGTGTCCATTGTTGGGCACTTTTTTTAGTGTAGCAGTTAGAGGGTTGGTGAATTTTGAGAGGTGAAGCACAAAGTCTCTCAAATAATTGACTATGCCAAGAAATTATTATATTTGGACCTTCGTAAGATCATGGTCTGGGACCTTTAGAAGTTCTTAAGCTATGTGGGGTTGAGCTTCAAATTGACCATCATATAACTTCATACCCAAGAATTCTATGTTGGGCTGTGCTATGACCATCTTTTTCTCTGAGAGTTATTCCATTTTTTTTTGTGATTTCTATGAATTGGGCCAAGAGATTACAATGGGCCTTTTCATCGGGAAAGAACAAAAGAATATCATCAATGTATATGAGGGCTTGGCTTAGAATTGGGCCATAAATGGTGATCATGGCATTTTGGAACAGTGATGAAGCTGTTTTAAGCCCAAATGGCATAACAGTCCATTAGTAGTGTTGGTTTAGGATACAAAAGGCTATTTTGGGTCGTTCTTCTGGTTTAATGCCCAATTGCCAAAACCCAGCTTTCAAGTCAAATTTCGAAAATATTTTTGCCCGGAAAAGACTAGAAAACAACGAGTTCCTGTTTGGAAGAGGGAATTTATCATCAGCTAAAAAATGATTTAAGGGCTGATAATTAATTACCTGTCTTTGTTTTCCTCTTGCCTGTTCTGATCTTTTATTGACATAGAATGCGTGACACACCCATGCCGAGTTGGTATCTTCAATGAGTCCTTGTAGTCTGAGTTCCTCGCATTCTTGTATGGCTATTTACTGGTGCTCTGGATTCATTCCTGTATGGCTGGCATTTGTTGGGTTAATATCCTCATTCTTTTTGAACAGCAGTGTGATGAAATATTTCTCATTTTTCCATAGTGGATGATCATACTTTAGCAAAAACTTAGAATGAGATTTTGTACAGGAGTTGTCTATTAGCCTCTGTTTGATAGTCAGGAGAGGGTGATTAGTGATATAGAAAAAATTTGGGATTGGTTCCCACGCTGAGAAATACTGCTTGTAGGCTAAGCCTCCTGGAAGGATTCTCAGTCCTTTCTTCTTGGTGAAAATGTCGAAGCCAATGATTAGATCTTTTCCTGGAAGTTTTGAACCAAGAACTCTATGGATTGCTGAACATCCTGGAAAGAATTGTAGCATTATTGGTTTGCTGACAAGATCTGTCGAGAAGACTTCTCCATTGACAGCATGGAAGTATTGCTTCTTTTTCTTCCAATATTTTGGAGGGAGGATGTCTGGATTCAAGATCGAGTAGGATGCTCCTGTGTCAATAAATGCTGCAACTTTACTTGGCTTTGAGTATTTTGAAGGAAGAACCTGCATTTTTAGGGTTAGAGCTGGTTGTATAGTATTAATAGCGGCAATATGATATTGCTCATCAGTTTCTCCTTCTTGCTCTAACCATTTAGAAGAGTCTGAGGGAATTTGGAGTGCACAAACTATATCTAGATTGATTTCTTCATCTAATAAAAAGATGGATTCCATATCATTGCCTGATAGGAAAATCTCTATTGCATTTTCGATATGGGAAATCATCTTGGCCGTCTTTCCTTTTGGACATTATTTTGCAAAATGACCCTTTTGTCCACAGATGTGGCAACGATCTGAAGTTTTTCCAAATCATTTTTTCTTTCTGAAGAATCTCCAAGGCCTTCACGACTTCTTCTTCTTGTTGTGGGAAAATCTGGAGGACTCTTTGGAGCGTCTTTGTTTTTTGAACCATTTTGAGTGCACGAACATGTATTGTGGGCTGAACATTTTGTCAAAAGATCTTTCTGGTTACAGGCTTTATCCAGTTGCTTAGTCTGCTTCATGTATTCTTGGAAGAACTTATTTTGAGAGCATATTTTATCAAGCGCTCTAAGTACAAGCTGGTAAAGTTCTCCAAGTGTTGTGTTTTGCAGAGTTTTTCCACTGGAAGATAAGAGCCTGAAAGTTTCTTCTCCAAGAGGATCTGGGATGGATGACAGGAAGGCTTGTTTGAGATTTGGATCATCAACTCCTCCAATGAGATAGAATCGTTTGGTCATCTGTTGGAAGTGCTTTTCTAGATCTTTCCTTTGCATGGAGCAACATTTCATTTTGAAGAATTCTGCTCTCAATCGTTCTGTTATCTAGGCCTCTTGCTCACAGAATTCTACGTAGAGGTGATTCAAGGCTCCTTCGATCGATGTGTCTTGTAAAAACTGCAGTTGTCTGTATTCTCCAAGACTTTGCCACCAGTCATGCAAAATTCCTGTAAAACCAAAAGCAAAATTAAGAAAGATTTCTCCTCTATGGCTTTCAGGGTTTTGGGCTTCTAAAAGAAGCCAGGCTTTGAATTCTTAAAAAAGGCCTCTCCATTTGGTCGGTGGTAAATCGTCGAGGATGAACGTCTGGAATTTTCCTTTAGACATCTTTGGTGCCTGTGGCTGGTTTTTTCCTACTTGAATGGAGTCTGTCTCTTCTTCTTGTTCTTCAATAATAGGCTCAGTGCTTGTTGTTCCCGATGTTCCTGTTCCCTGGGTCATGAATCGTTGCGGAAGTTCATCATTGTCGTCAGATGCCTCTGTAGTTGTGGACCATTCTCCTTCTGATGAGTCTTCTTCTGGGTCTTCTCTAGAAAGTTCTTCGTGGAGGTTTATCTGAGATAGGTTTTGGAGACAATATTGCTGGATGACTTTTGTTAAAGAGTTCGTCATGGAGGTGCTTCTTTGTACCATCAGCTGTTTTGGTGGATAGTCATTTGGCTGATTGACTGAAGACTCTGCTTCTTTTTGTTTCCCTTTGGATTTTGCCTTTTATTTGGCTTTCTCTTCTTGGTGAAGGATTCTTTGTAGGCGTAAGATCTAGTCTTCTCCATAAGGCACTGTTAAGGAAAGAGGTTGGGAGGCTTTTGGCAATGTAGAAAATATCTATGGTGTAGCATCCATATTCTGGTGTTAGCTGGTATTTTGCTGGAGTTACTTCAATTGTTCATGTAAGGCAGCATATTGATTTTTAAGGCTCTTCATTTCTGCCTCTTTTGCTGAGAAGATCTGCTTAGGAACTGCCCCTTGTCTTATCAGATTTATGAGTTCTTCATGGGTGTTTTGGATTCTAGACTGTAGTCTGAGCAGTAAGTCCTGCAAGTTCGAGCATCTCTGATCCAATTGAGTAACCTTGCCCTCTACCTGGGTGACCTTTTGATTAAGCTTTTGTAGGACGGAATTTTGGGCAATTATGTTTTCAGTTTGCCAATTCAACATTGCCTCTGTAGGTGAGATCTTCTTTGTAGTCCCATCTGGTTCCCTGATGGTGGGATTGAGAACTTTTGATTGATGCGTTGTCGTTCCTGTTTGATCATTAAAGCTTCCAAGGGATGGAAAATCTTTGTCATAGGAAGACATCATCATGATTGACTGGGCCGGGGTACTCGGCTGTTTACACTTCCGTTCCTTTTTTATCCACTTTGCTGTTTTCTTGTAGCAGGGCAGGATATGTTGAGGACTTTAGTCTACCTGATTGTGGTCATGCCATCTGCTAGGTGGTAGCAGAGGCTGTTGAATATTTTGAGGGCAGGAGTAGTTGACTATATAGTCAAATTTTCCTGATGGCTGTCCTAGGATGCCCACTTTCTTTGATCCTGCTTCATAATTTTCCTTGAGTATGTGACCTGTCTTCTTTGTCTGGGGCTTGGCTTCTGGCACGTCATTTGCTGAACATATCTGGCAATTGCATACGTCCCAGTTCGGTGTCCTTCTTTTGAGTTGAACGCATAACAGGGGTTTTCGTCCATATCAAACGATTCGATTTCTGCTGCGGCAGGGATAACAGTAGACATCATATACTGTGTGGTGAAGTAGTCTGGCACCTCTTCATTTTTGCTGAAGGTGATCTCTATTAGGAATTATCTTCTTGAGTTCTTCACTTGAGATCTGCCTTAGGATGTGTGTACAGCTTGGTACGTGATGAGAGTTGACCGAGACGAGCAAGGCATCCGATGTTGTTGGAAGGGCCAAATCTAAGGCATAGTTTTGGACTTGATATACCATCTGATAATGAAGGGTGGCTCCCATAGCTTGTAGATCTTATTCTACACCTATTATCTGTAACTAGACTTTAAGGGCATCTGGCAATCTTTTGTCTTTCAATGACATACAGAAATTTGGGTAGAATGTGACGATGTATGTGCCTGTATTGAGGGTTGTTTGGATGATACCTATGCAAGCATGTTGATATTTCAACATTCTTGTATCAAGAAGGGCAATTTTTGCATAGACAGGGAGACCTTTCCGACCATGGTAGGTTAACGCAAGGTGAATAGCTCCAAAATGGATATGGCTAAAACCTCGGTCTATCCACTGAGGTGGAAATTCTGGTGGAATTTGAAGGGTGACATAAAGTTCTTTGTTGGTAGCAGGAAGTTCACACTGATCAAACTTAGTGGACTGGATGTATTCTTTTGTGGAGCGAAGGGTATGCTTGATTAGAGATTTTATGGATTGGGTGACGGAGGATGAAGGTTTAGTGAAAGCATGGTACAGATTAATAAGAGGAAGGTTTTCGGAGGTGATCTTACTTTCTTCTGATACATAGTTAAGTTCATATAGATATTCTAACTTGGAAGTAGAAGACTTTCAAAGCGAAGAGGAAGGAGTTAGACTAAGTTGAGAAATAAGGTGGTTGGACGAGGACGAGGAGGCATCATGAGGGACTTGAGGGTTGCTCATGATGATAAAGGTCTGAGACTCTTATTAGTAGCAGATAATCACCCTAAACCTTAGCCTAACTCATGGTGTAGCACATGGTGTATACTAGGAACCTTTTATTAGTAGAAAACATCCATGGTGTAGCACCCTAAACTCACTGTTGTGTTGGATTTGTCACGTCATGTCATATTATATTACACTTTCTTTCTTTTTTTTTTTTTGAAGGATATATTAGACTTACTTGATTAATGGATGAAAAATATTTATTGATTAAAAAGGACAATAAAAAAATGAAAAAAAAGAGCTAAGTATGAAAGTTGTTAAATTTTATCAACCAACAATGGAAATTAACCGCTCCCATAAAAAAATAGTAGAAATTATATTGGTGGAATCGAATGAACGTTACGAAACCTTCAACACATATTCCACTCAATTTCTAGGATAATATGTAAAAAACTTTTACTTTTCCTATAAAAATGAAAAACAATTATTTTTCTTCTATAAATATACACTAGGTGGTTCTTAAATCTTAGGTAAGGAGAAACTACTGATTTTTTATTCTATATTATGATTATAGCCTCATAGTTTCTAGGTTCAACTTAATTAGTAATTTTGCTCATTTGTAATAGGTAAGAAGAAGCTACTGATTTTTTATTCTATATTATGATTATAGCCTCATAGCTTGTAGGTTCAACTTAATTAGTAATCTTACTCATTTGTAATATTGAGGTAAGGTGATAAACTTTAAGTCTTGAATCCTTACCTCCTAAAATAATAATAACACTTGTATATCATTATATATGAGACTTAAAATTTGAGACGAATTGCCAAATTGGTATCTCACCACTATATTACACATAGACGTTAAAATACCTTGAGTTTTATCATACCCTAATTTTTGAATTTCTGCAAAATAATATCCTCACTTTTGAATTCTGTAAATTGATACTCTGACAATTAAAATTCTTGCAAATTAATTCCCTAAGATTTGAAATTCATATAAATTTATAATCTTAATGTCCAATTAGTTGATTTTATTAATAAAAAGATTGTAGTAGCCATCATCAACTTAATTAAAACTTATTAAACAATAATAAAATTTCTGAAAAAATATTTGTAATTAGCTTATTTCACTTTTCATTTAAAAAAGAAAAGTAAAAAATAAGATCGAGAGGTAAAAGTAGTTAATTGTAAAAAAAAAAAATGAAACATGAGGTAAAAAAATTGTGTTTTTTTAGCAATTAAACAAAAAAAGTAGTTATAAAATAATTTCGATATTATACTAATATCTAAATATTTTTAATAAGTTAATAAGAGATGTTCGCATCTTTTAATTTGCTCATAGTATAAATATACAAAGAAAACAAAAGTTGAGGGTATTAATTTGTAGAAATCGTAAATGTCAAGGTATTAATTTGCATAATTCAAAAATGAGTGTATTAATATGCAGAATTCCAAAAGTCAAGATATTATTTTGCAGAAATTTAAAAGTGAGAGTATTATTTTGTAAACATTCAAAAGTCAGGTTTTTTTTTACTAAAAAGTTAAAACTCAGGGTATTTATACGTGATTAACACTTACACATAATTCATAAAAATAAATGTTTAATTTTCTTTAATAAATATTTTAAAAAAAATGAAGACTACATCTATAGAAAAACAACAGTAAATATAAAACGGCAATAACTATACGAAATGACATTTAACATATAAACGACAAAAAAGCTAAAAGTGAAAATTAAAAACTAAAAGTGAAAATTTTGTTTTTGTTTTCAATTTTAAAAACTAGAAACATGACTAGAAAATTTTATTTTTTCTTTCTGTTTTCAAAAATAAAAAACAAAAACATAGTTGGCTATCAAATTAATTAAAAGAAATATGTAATTAAAAAATAATAAACACCTAAAATTTTACATGCATACATATACATGGCATATATACGTAAATCTATATATACTCTATTGGAATATATATTAAAGTAAATTTATATGCATATATATACATATGTGTAGATCTATATATACATATATAGATACATAGATGAATATATACACTTATATAAAGCTATATATATAAACAAAGATGAGGTTTCAATAGTTACGTTTCCATGAGTAGCCATCATTAAAATTTGTGTAACAATAAATTAATTATATAAATTAGGGCAGCTATTAATTAAATATGCTGACATGGACCAATTAATACCTGTTATAATAAGTTTAAGAACTGGTTATGGTTTAGAATTAATTAACAAGATTCGTTTTTTTTTTTTTTTTTAGGGTTAGTTTGCAATTAATACATGGAATGGGAATATATATTCTGCAATAGATTGATTTTTGTTTCCTTTTTGTCTTATTTTCTATTCCCTAATTTTTAGGGTTTGTGCATTTAATTAGGTAGTTTTTGAAAATTGTGTTAGTCATAAAAAGAGTAGTTCATATTCTGCTGTATTTGACTCTGTTGATTTTTTTTTTATTTGAAACCCTAATTTAGTAATATAGTGTAATCAAATTTCATTCTCACTTCATTGTTTGAGATTTTTCATTATTTGAGAGCAAATGTTGTGAGAAATTGTGAACATGAGACATTCAAATTCGAAATTTTCTAGTTTACATGAAAGGAGTAAATTACTTAAGAAAATAAATTTCTGTGAGTGTAAATCTATATCTCCAAGCCGTCTAAGATCTAGAGAGATTGTTAATAGTACTTGCCAGTATCGATCTCCAAAGAAATGTTCTAGTATGTAATCAAGTTACAGATTTGGCCTTTGAAAAGGTAGGCTTGTTGATCTTAACACCTATTTTTCTCAGTCTACCTTTGTCTGGAAGGTAATTAATTATATATTTGAGTTTTAAATATGAATCATTTCTTGGTTTTGAATTTAATCACGATTTCAGGGTTGTTGTTTGTATATATATTGTATCATCATTAAACCATTTACATTATTATATATTAGGATTATGAAAATGGTAAGAAAATATTTGTCAACGACGATGATGTCCCTATACTACCATGGACATTTGTTATTCTGATGGTAAGCCAATGACTATTAATATACTATCAGATATGAACATGAATAATATACATATTCTTGAACACATAAACTTTGTAAGCTCAGTTAGATATTTTTATTTTCAATTATTTTTTTTTCACCATTTAGCAATAGTTCATTTTCACTTTTTAATGTAGGTGAGTGTTGAAAAAGCTGCTACTTTGTTGAGAATGATTGTCAGTTTGCAATATGTATTGGTTTTGAAGATGTTTGAATTCAGAGATAGGCTAAATGCTTCAAATGCTCTCATCCATGAACTACGACATCGTTTAGTGAGTTTGATGTATTTTATCTATTTATTGAAATACAGAGTTAGAATTTAACTATTAATAACATTTTCCAAATTTTTTGTTTTTTTTGTTTTCCTCTGCAGCAACAATTTGAAAGTAGTGGAAATAGTCGTTCGGGAGAAGGAGATGATAAACTTAGTCATTCCCCATAAATGACGTTATATTTTCTTATTTTAGTCTTTTTTTTTATTATTTTTTTAATACAATTTAATAAGTTTGCAATGACTGTGGATTATTGGTTTTGTTATGTTTTTTTTTTTAGTGAATGTGGAATATTGGTTTTATTAAGTTTTTAAGTTGAGTTGTTAGTTCAAAAAAATAACATATTGGACATAGATTTATTTATTTATTTATTTATTTGAAAAGGAATACTATGTACTTATTTATTCAGTAGGAAGATTAACAAGTACATAATTGAAAACACAATTTGGTGTCATATCCCTTCAGATGTAAAGAGAACTAGACGTTAAAGCAAAACAAGCTAGTGATCAATGAGCTACACCATTCCCTGACCGAGAAATATGGTGATAGCACTCCCAAGGGGGTGGTCGAAGTGGCAAGGCGTTCTACCTTAAGACCTTCTCTCACTTAAGAAGGGTGAGGTCAAGGGTTCGAGCCCTTACGTCACCCTTAGGAGCCCAACTAAATGAGGGTAGCTCTCAAAAGTGACACACCACCGATATCTCATCCGACTTTTCTTTTTTACTAAAAAAAGAGAAATATGGCGATAGCTAACTGTTGAAATATTTTTGGAAAAAACAGCAAAAAGAATCTCTGTAATTTAATAAAAAAAACGTGTAGGAGTTGGTAGGCAGAAACCGTGTACTAAAATTAAGGGATTAGCTGTGATATTTAGTTACCTTTTTTAGTTTATTAGATTGAGAGTTTTTTAGGAATTTTCCTTATCCAGGAAATCTAGTTGTTTGTTTCCATTTTATGTATTGTTACCTTCTCTTTTTATTCTCTGTATAGTTTTCCTATAAAAGAGACAGCTATGTACGTGTATTTGATATAGTGAAATAAAATAGTTATCTTTTAATATTGTTTTCATGGTATCAGAGCAGAACTGATCCATAAATTGTGAAAAAAAAAAACCAAGAGTTTTCATCCTACCCTAAACCTATCACTATGTCTGACGTTTCAGAAGCTATGTCCCAAAATACTGCCCAGCCAAACATTGACCAGACACTAAAAACCATCCAACAGCCAAACAAAAATCCCTCTTTACAGATCACCTCGCATAAACTCAGTAGCCATAACTATCTGCAGTGGTCACAATATGTCCTGATGTTTGTTAGGGGGAAAGGAAAATATGGATATCTGAATGGCTCGATTAAGCAACCTGCTGAAAACGATTCCTCTTACCAGTCATGGGAGGCTGAAAATTCCATGCTCATGGCTTAGTTGGTGAACTCTATGGAACAAGATATTGGACGAATGTATCTGTTCCTTCCCACTGCCAAAGCCATCTGGGAAGCCGTTGTAGAAACATATTCTGATGCTGGGAATGCTGCGCAAATGTTCGAAGTCACTCAGCGGGTTCGAAGGGTGCACCAAGGAGATTCCAGTGTGACTAAGTACTATAGTACACTAAAGGGCCTTTGGCAAGAACTGGACCAGTACTACCAGATCAAATGGGCATGTTCTAATGATAGTGCTCAATACAACAAAATGCTGGAAAAAGAGAGAATCTTTAAGTTTCTCATTGGATTGAATAAAGAACTTGACGAGGTGCGAGGGCGAGTCTTAGGGAGTGATCCACTTCCTTCCATACATGAAGTATTTGCTACTGTAAGGAGAGAGGAGAGTCGAAGGATTGTCATGATGGGAACCACTCAAAATTCTGTCACTCCATTGGACAACTCAGCCCTGAAAACAGAGACTACCTTGGCAAGCAATCAGCGGAATTTTAAGAAAAATGATGATAGAGGCAAGCGACCCTGGTGTGATCATTGCAACAAACAATGGCACACCAGGGATACTTGCTGGAAGATCCATGGGAAACCTGCACACCTGAAGAATGGAAAGACTCCAGATAGGAACAATCGTGCTCTCCATATTGCTGAGGAGAGAAAACAAGAGCAAGCCTCTGGAGAATCATCTGACAATCAGTTTACCAAGGAGCAGTGGGATCTCCTTCATGATTTTATGAGTCAGGCCAAAACAGCCAATTCCAATAACCCTTCCTGTTCTCTAGCAGGTAATCTATTCAAAACAGTTCCTTGGATAATTGATTCAGGAGCATCTGATCACATGACTGGTATGTCTGATTTATTTACAACATATATCCCTTGTTCCGAAAACAAAAAGGTTAAAATAGCTGATGGATCATTATCAGCTATTGCAGGAAAAGGGTCAATCTCAATTTCAAAAAATCTTTGCTTAAAATCTGTTCTACATGTTCCTAGACTCACATGTAATCTTTTTTCTGTAAGTAAATTCACAAAAGATCAAAATTGTGTTGTTAACTTCTTTCCCAATCATTGTGAATTTCAGGACTTGGTCTCGGGGAAGAGGATTGGCAGTGCTAGATTGGAAAATGGGTTGTACTACTTTGATAATGGATCACACGTAGAAGGACCAAATCAGTTTGCAAATAAAGCCTCTCCTCATTATACAGAGGATGATATTATGTTATGGCACCGTAGATTAGGACATCCTAGTTTTCCTTATCTACATAAGTTGTTTCCCTTTTTATTTAAAAATAAGGATCCTTCAAAATTTCAATGTGATATCTGTGAATTATCAAAGCATAAACGTGCTCATTTTCGATCAAAAGTTTATCAAAAATCTACTCCTTTTGTTCTTGTGCATAGTGATATTTGGGGTCCTTCTCGGGTAACAAATATTTCAGGAACCAAATGGTTCATTACGTTTATTGATGACCATACTCGGCTTTGTTGGGTATATCTTTTCAAAGAAAAATCTGAAGCTGCTCAATGCTTTAAGAATTTTTCAACAATGATAAAAACACAATTTGGAGTACGAATAAGAATTTTGAGGACAGATAATGGGAGAGAATATTTTTCTGGAATACTGGGAGATTTTTTAACAGAAAATGGTATCATTCACCAATCCTCTTGTGTTGATAGCCCACAACAAAATGGCGTTGCTGAGAGGAAAAATAGACATCTTTTAGAAGTAGCCAGGGCATTAATGTTTACTACAGGGGTTCCAAAACACTTCTGGGAAGATTCGATCTTAACAGCATCATACTTAATCAATCGCCAACCATCTAGAGTGTTAGGATTTCAAACTCCAATTCAAATTTTGAATGATATCTTTCCACAAACAAAATTGATTCAGTCACTACCTATCAAAGTCTTTGGGTGTCAAGCATTTGTTCACATTCATAGTCATAATCGCAGTAAACTAGATCCAAAAGCTGTCAAATGCGTTTTTTTAGGATATTCTCCTACCCAAAAAGGATATAAATGCTATGACCCTATTAATAGAAAGTATTACATATCTTTTGATGTTACTTTTTTTGAAAATAAATCATTTTTTCCCCAAAATTCTCTTCAGGGGGAGAAATTAGTGGAAGATCATTTTTGGGAATCATCATTATCTGAATTATCTACATCAAATCTCCCATTATTAGACTTACCAAATCAAGATTCTCATCAGAAATCTCAATCTCCTCAAAAATCCTCCCCAAAATCTCCCTCAACTCCCATGTCTCAAACGGTGCCACAAAGAGAAGAAACCAACTGTCCTGATATACGTGTTTATACTAGGAGAAAAAATCTCAACAAAATAGTGCAACCTCTTCCAATGCACTTAGAAATACAGAATCCTCCAACCGAGACTGAGTCAAAGGAAAGTGATGGTAATCTTATGCCTGATTCAAATTCAAATTCTTTTGATGATTTAGATATACCAATTGCTCTAAGACAAGGAACTAGATCTTGTACTCAACACCCAATTTCCAAATATGTCTCCTATCATCGTTTGTCACCATTATATCATACATTTGCATATAATCTATCCACCATGGAGATTCCTAATAATATACAGGAGGCTCTAAAAATACCAGAGTGGCGAGAGGCAGTAATGGAAGAAATGAAGGCATTAGAGAAGAACACGACATGGGAGGTTGTGAAACTTCCACTAAACAAGACTCCAGTCGGATGTAAATGGGTCTTTGTACCCAAATACAAGGCTGATGGGACAGTGGAAAGATACAAAGCACGGTTAGTCGCGAAAGGTTATACTCAAACTTACGGGATTGACTATCAGGAAACGTTTGCTCTAGTAGCCAAGATGAACACAGTTAGAGTTTTACTATCACTTGCTGCAAATCAATCCTGGCCCCTTCACCAGCTGGATGTTAAAAATGCTTTCCTAAATGGAGAGCTAGAGGAAGAGGTATACATGACATTACCACCAGGTTTCGAGAGCTCTTATGGTAGAGACAACGTCTGTAGGTTGAAACGGTCATTATATGGACTAAAGCAGTCTCCTCGCGCGTGGTTTGACAGGTTTTCAAAATCCATTAGAAGATTCGGTTTTTTCCAAAGTCAAGCAGATCATACTTTGTTTTTAAGGAAATCAGCAGAAGGGAAGATCACTATTCTAATAGTTTATGTGGATGACATAATTATAACCGGCAATAATATAGAAGATATTCAGAAGTTGAAAGATTTCTTGGGAAGAGAATTCGAAATTAAAGACCTTGGGTCCTTAAAATACTTTCTGGGAATAGAGGTAGCTCGATCAAAGAATGGAATTGTGGTTACACAAAGGAAATATACGATGGATTTGCTCAAAGAAGTAGGAATGCTTGGTTGTAAACCAAAAGATGTACCGATTGATGCTAATTTCAAACTTGGAGTATCTGATAAGAAAACACCAGCTGATGTGGAAAGATATCAAAGGTTAGTTAGGAAACTTATATATCTTTCTCATACTAGACCAGATATAGCTTTTTCAGTAAGTGTCATTAGTCAACATATGCATTCACCTACGGAAGAACATTCAGAGGCTGTTTACAAGATTTTGAAATATTTGAAAAGAACTCCTGGAAGAGGATTGTTATTCACAGGTGGTAAACCTTTGAAGATAGAAGCTTTCACCGATGCAGATTGGGCTGGTTGTGTTAATGATCGAAGATCAACTTCTGGATTTTGTACTTTTTTTGGCGGTAATTTGGTAACATGGAGAAGTAAAAAACAATCAGTTGTTGCCAGGAGTAGTGCAGAAGCTGAGTTTCGAGCAGCAGCTCAGGGGATATGTGAACTACTATGGCTAAAGAAGTTAGTTAAAGAGTTGGGAGTAAATGTTGATGTTCCAATGAAACTTTTTTGTGACAATAAAGCTGCTATTAGTATCTCACATAATCCTGTTCAGCATGACAGGACTAAACATATTGAGATAGATAGACATTTCATTAAAGAAAAATTAGAAGATGGAACAATCTGCATGCCTTATGTGACGACCAAAGATCAGCTAGCAGACATATTTACAAAAGGAGTACAAAAACAAGTTTTTGAGGGACTGATAAGCAAGCTGGGTTTATTTGATCCTTACCAACCAGCTTGAGGGGGAGTGTTGAAATATTTTTGGAAAAAACAGTAAAAAGAATCTCTGTAATTTAATAAAAAAAATGTGTAGGAGTTGGTAGGCAGAAACCGTGTACTAAAATTAAGGGATTAGCTGTGATATTTAGTTACCTTTTTTAGTTTATTAGATTGAGAGTTTTTTAGGAATTTTTCTTGTCCAGGAAATCTGGTTGTTTGTTTCCATTTTATGTATTGTTACCTTCTCTTTTTATTCTCTGTATAGTTTTCCTATAAAAGAGACAGCTATGTACGTGTATTTGATATAGTGAAATAAAATAGTTATCTTTTAATATTGTTTTCACTAACATTATCTAGCATTGAAAGACTGACAATAATGTCACTAATAAGAAGACTATCCACTGCAAAAGAGTTCTAATAATGGAATTACTTCCTTTTTTATCTCAAAGTTATAGGCTAAAAAAAAATACTATTTTGTCTCCTAAATGAAATATTTTGCTATAATAATACCGAAGAAAAAGACAATTTGGATCATATATATATATATATTTTGTTACTGTAATAGCATTATGTAATAGCATTTTTACTCTTTCTCCTTTACATTTCTCCACATGTTCTTTTTCATCCGTGTATCCCAGCATTCTTCGTGTTTCTTTCTCCTCTATATTTCTCCACGTGTTCTTTTTCATCTATGTATCTCAGCGTTCTTCGTATTTTTTTCAGAATCATTTATCTTTTCTCTTGGATAGTAAGAGTGACGATTTCGAAATCAAAAAAGAAAAAACTTCAAAAATATTACATAACAGAATTTCAGGGATCTAAATACAAGAGAAGCTTACGAAAGATTTACAGATCAAGCTTTCTTTTTTTTTTTTTTTGGTGGAGTGAGGTCATGCCGCTCTTTTATCTATTCTTTTGAGCGGACCGTGATTTTTTTTCAAAAGAGACTGATTTTTTTTTTTTTTTTTAATAAATAGAGCATGTGTTTTTTTTTTTTCCGAGAGATGGTGTGTTTGTGCATTTTTTTTAAACAAATCCTAAAAAAATAAGAAAAATATGATATATATTATTGTGCAGTAATGAGTACGTAATAAAATTCTTTATCAAAATTAGATCCTTTATAAGCCTTCTAATTTAAAAAAAAAAACCGTTTATGTGTAAGAGAATGTTGACCTTCCTACAGAAGAATTTCCCAATAAAAAAAAATCATTCAAAAGAATTAAAAAAAATAATAATAAAAGAAGAAAAGAAAAAGAAAGAGAAATTAGGTTAAATATGCATCATAACACTCCTATTTTGGCCCATATGCTTCCCTCAATAAAACTCTGAAAAGTATGCATATACCACCCGAAATGTCACTTCTGCCCTTAATAATTAGTTTACAGTGTATTTGCCCCTCTTCGCCTCTTTAACCTAGCTGTAGCTGCTCATTCCTCCCTCTATATCTTCACAATCTTTCCTATAATCTCATGGTTGAAGTTATCACACTGTCTAAGCAGCTGAAATTGTAAGAGCAGAAAAGGTATAAGTTGAAAAAACAGAAAAAAGACTTGGCGGTAAGACGGAGGACAGAAATCCGCGAAATGGGTATGTAATTTATATGTTCAAATGTTATGGGTACTGTTTGAAATGGTTTTTACTTGAATTTCGATATGTTACGACCATAATTTATACAATAAAAGTTGTTTTCTTGGATTATCTGCAAAAGTTTGGAAAAAAAAAACGTCTGCCTCACGATAAGCATCGAAATTTCGATTAAATTTCGATCATATTTCGACTATATTTCGATTATAGTCGAATTTTCGACTATACTTCGATGATAGTCGAATTTTCGACCTTATTTCGATGACATTTTTCGACTGTTTTTCCAATGACTTTCGATTATTTTTTCGATCAATTTCGATGTATTCAGGAGAAGCATCGAAATTTCGATTTTATTTCGATCATATTTCGATGACTTCAGATATGTAAGAATTTGTTCGACTATATTTCGACCCACTTTCGATGACGTTTTCGATTATCTTTTTCGATGACTATTTCGATTATTTTTCGATAAATTTCGATGTAATTCGACCAATTTTCGATGGCTAGAAAATTTAGATTTTTCCTTTTATATTTTATGATATTTTCTATTGAATCTAATTTCTTTTTGTTGTTTCATCTACAGAGTCACGTTTCAACATCATAGTCTTGTACAACGGTGAATGGATGTTTTCGTCAGAGAAAATATTATGGTCTTATATTGCTAAAGTGTTGGGATTTTTGTCCTAAAAAGCATATTTCCAATTATACCCTTTGAGTATGAACAACTTTCTCTTATATGCAATTATGATATTTGCTAGATTAAACTATCTTAGTTGTATAGTTTATTAATCTGAAAAAGATTCCATGACTTTGTTTGTGTATAAAGAAACAAACATAATTAAGTGTTAATTATGGGGAGACTTGTTTCTTTATCTAAGTCTAAAAGAATTAGTTCACAATCTGTAAATAAAGATGGAATACTTTGTTTACTATAGGTTGTAGTGTTTGTCTATCTCAACGGGAATGATGTGTCTCAAATCATTGAAGTATGTGACTTCTGATAGAAACACTAATACAACATAAATAAGTTATGTGTATTGAACTGGACCAGGCAATATAAAGAATTGGAGTGCCGTAACTCAATTCTTATATTACCATAAACTAGCTCTTAGCATATAGATCTTAATCCTTGATATTTGATTGGACTTGCTCTCATAGGTTGTAGCCTTTTGATTTGTTGAAAGACTAGCCTCTACGAAATTAGAGGTGAACTCTGGCATATTGGAGGTTATGGTTTGTGAATTGATGGGAACACCAAATAGTTAAGGACACTACACATTAATGCCACTTTAGGTTCTTTCAAGATTCATGGAATAATTAAATCTAAGATCTTAGTATTCACTTTGTGAATTGGTTGATAATTTTGTCTAAATGGCCATTGAGAACAAAATTATCGACAACATTATTCTTTGATAGAAAGATGGTAACTTAAAGGTAAATAGGTGTTGGAAGGGTATTACGGTAATTTCACCTATCCAACTACGGCATTGTATAGGGATTCTATGTGTGGTATAGAATATGCTAGATGGATCGGTTAATCAAGGTTAGTTGATTGAATCTCTTTAAAAGGCATGACATTTAATCTAAGAGTGCAGTATTGGGCCTTTAGTGGAGTGTCCCCTTTACTAATAATATTTATATAAATACCATAATAAGAGTTATTATGTATTTATTATATTATTGGAGCTTAGATTATTTGGATCCATTAGGTCCCTTGTCTAACTCAATAAAGCTCATTAATTGGTTGGTGGTATTCGTGAAATTAGTTTCATGAAACTGTGTAAAATAATGATTCTACACAGAAGTTGGTATTTTTATAAATAAGTTTCATGGGTTGGACATATTTATAAAAATAAACCTAAAGCCCAAATTGGAGAACAAGCCCAATCCTAGTTGGACTAGGGTTAGCAGTTTTTGGCCTCATATATATAAGATACATGAGAGAAAAAACTACACAGTTTTTTTTTAGAGTGTGCTACACGCCTAAAGCAAGGGAGAGAGAGAGGAATTTCGGCCAAGGGCTGAAGAGAGAGGAGAGAAAAAGTTTCCTACCATCTCATCGTCTCATCTCACGTCCCGGTGTTCCAAAAGATCAAGAAGGCGTTCTTGATCGTTCTCCAACGAAGGATTCAACTTGGTGCCCACTCACCTCGTCAACCAAGAGCGAGAGGATAGGCAAGAAGATCTAGGGTTGGAGGTTTAATCACCATCAACAGGGAGATCAAGAAGGAGCACGCCACAAGAGGTAAACCCTAATCCCATCTCTAGGGTTTATGCATCTAGATTTGATTTATGTTATACATGATCCTGTATATGATATGTGCATGTAATATGGTTATGAAAATTGTTTTCATGTAAAAAATTTTAAAACCTAAATCCGCTATTTATTCCGCTGCGTTCATGATGTAATCATGTGATTTTCCATAGTTAGCATGCATGTATGTTTATTTGCCCTAAGTGTTAGGCAATTCCAGCAATTGGTATCAAGAGCACAGGTTCATATGTATAGCATAATATTGATCTAGAGATGTATGATCTAGGTTATGTGATTGAGTTTGAGCAATTTTTGTTTATGATAATTAAATGATTCATGGTGATGAATGATATTTAATTACGTATACTATTGATTTTTGCATGGTGAGAAAAATTGTGGATTGTGATTCTAGCAAAATTATATTTGGG
>JXTC01000272.1:3514-25585 GCA_002914845.1 Trema orientale
ATATCATATCATATCATATTATATCATTGTATTTGTAGGTGTTTGTAGAGAAATGCAAGTACTTGGAAGAAAGCAAATGTGTTGGGATTTGTATTAATACTTGTAAGCTTCCCACGCAGGTAAGTTTCATCGTCTATATTAAGGATGGAATATTGTTTGTTTTTAAGGCTAAAACTTGAGACTGACTAGCTTATAAGTTAGTCTGCATTTGCTGCTCCAGTCATTCTTTAAGGATTATATGGGTGTTCCTCTACTAATGGAGCCAAACTTCAGCGATTATAGCTGCCAGGTAATCCTTACACATCTCTTCCTTTTGAAACAAAAAGTCAAACTCTTTTATTATACATATTCCATGGTTTAGGGCATGAGCACCAACCTAAATCATATGAGTGATTGCCTTGCATGTGTGTATGTGTTATATAACTCTTTGACATGACAGTTTAAATTTGGTGTACTTCCTCCGTTGCCCGAAGATGATGCCATCCTTAAGGAGCCTTGCTTGGAGATATGCCCCAATGCCACCAGACGAAGAGAACTTGCCATAAATGCTGAGAAATGCCCCAAGGCTTGATTACTTCATTTGGGTCTCACCAAGCCAAACGGTACCCCAAAAATTCATGACTCGTACAATATATTTCTAGCTCTTCAGAAATGAGAAATGTAATACTACTTATTCCTTTCTTACCATAGTCGATTGCTAGGCTGCAACCTTCTCAGGATAGCAGAAAAAGAAATTACAGATTCAATGGTCTTTATACAAGTACGGAAAAATTCATGTGCCATCAAAAATTTCTCCTCATTACAGTTACAAATTGCTTTTTAAAAAATGCAAAACGAACAACAGAGTTTGAATAATCATATATAACACGAGTTTCCGTTCCATTAAGTTTTATAATTTAGGAAACTGTCGTTATTGTTTCTTTTCTTTTCTTTTTTTTTACATTATTGCCCTTTTACTATTGTTGTCGTTTCCTTTTTTAATGTTGTTTTCATGTTATTGTCGGTTTTTAAACATTTTTGTCGTTGATGTATTGTTTGTGTTTTTTACTTTGCAAATAAATAAGGATAATATTAAGTATTCAAACTATTTTACCAAATTTTAATACCAACACAACACAAGTGACATGTGAGTTAGTATTCACTAATTGAATGTTTCTAACTCACATGCCTCACGTGAGTATTAAAATTTTGGTAAAATAGTTAGAATATCTAGCATTATTCAATAAATAAATGGGTATTTAGTGATTTTTCTGACAATTTTCAATAGAAAAAAATGATGTAACAGTTTTTTAACCCACCAAAAAAAAAAAAAGTTGCTCTTGTTCTTGAGAAAGATAAATCACGCTCTTACAAACTGTTACGTTAGTTCAAATCCTTGTTTTGTTATGTGATGTCCAAATAAATTCAATTTCCTTTTTGTTTCTAAATCTTACGCATGTCGTCCCTCGATTTGTTGTTTAAGAGGAAATTAAGATATTACATTTAAATTTGAGATCATAAGAATACAAACCTAAAGGCATGCAAATTAAAAGGTTACTTTACTTCCTAGGTACAATAACTTAGTTCTAATTAGTTCTATGATTCCTCTTTTAGTATGACAAACCTCATATTCATAATGTATGAATATTAACTTAGTAAAATTTAAAAAAAAAATGATAATGAAAATGAAATTCTAATTCTTCTTCTTCTTTTTTTTTTTTTTTTTTTGACTGAATGAAATTCTACTTTTTGATCAATACTTTGGGGAAGAACACTCCATGGGAAGATTGTTTTGGATGTTGGAATTTTTACATGGACTAACATAATTTATTGGCAACTCACTCAATAGCATGTCATGGGCAACCATTTGAATAATCTTTTGCATGATACAATAAATGGACTGTAATGACATGGACCACATATTTTAATATGCTTGAGACCCATGGTTTCATACTCCTTGGACATTTTGGCCAACCTATTGAGCCAATGGTGTTAGCTACCACATGTGACAAGTGCCCAACTTAGCTAATCTTAAGGCATTGGTCGCTGATCGTTTCATACTCTTTGGACATTTTGGCCAACCTATTGAGCCAATGGTGTTAGCTACCACATGTGACAAGTGCCCAACTTAGCTAATCTTAAGGCATTGGTCGCTGACCAAAATGTGTAGAGTGGTTGGTGTGTATTCAATTAGATGGTGTGTATTGAACACAAGAGTAAGAGCCAAAGAGGATTGAACACCATAACCCTCTTGCTTGTTTGGCTACTTTCATCTTGTAGTTGTTGTTGATGTCAATGGCTGGTGACAATGGAGTGCCAAGTGCATGACTTGTATTTTATTTTATTTTCTTAGTCGCAAATGTGTTAGGACTTGGATCAGTACTTGGTACCTTCCCACGCAGGTAGATTTCATTATCTATCTAAAGATTGTTTGTTGCTTTTTTATGGCTAAAACTTGAAACTTGTGACAAGCTAGTTTGCATTTGCTGCGCCAGTCATTCTTCGTGAAATTGATTAGCACCTAACTAAATCATGAGAGCGATTGCATTGCATGTGTTGAAACTCTTTAGCATGAGAGTTTAAAGTTGGTGTACTTCCTCCACTGCCCGAAGATGATGCCCTTCTTAAGGAGCCTTGCTTGAAGATATGCCCCAATGGCACCAGACGAAGAGAACTTGCCATATATGCTGAGAAGTGCCCCAGGGCTTGATACTTCATTTGGGTCTGACCAAGCCAACGATACCCCAGAATTCATGACTTATACATATTTCTAGCTTTTCAGAAATGAATACTAATTCGGATAAGCTGCTTATTCCGTTCTTACCATAGTCAATTGCGAGGCAGGGGCAACCTTCACTGATCTTTATACAAGTATGAAACAACTCTTAAAGCAAAAAAAATTATCCCATTACAATTATCATTGCTTTCTAAAAAATGCAAAACGAACAACAGAGATTGAATAAGCATAGTTAGCAACCATTTCTATCCGCAACACGAGTTTTCCTCGCATTTAATTTTATAATTTAGGAACGTCATATTCTTCACCACCAACAGCATGAAGACAGGCATATATCAAAAATCCTGCATAGAGCAGATTATCTTAAACGAGGAAATAGATTAAGTGTCTGTCCTATGGTACTAAGAAAATCCAATTTTCATTTTTAATCAAGAAATAAGAATGAAAGAGACAAGTAATTCTTTTATTCGCTAAGATCGTATGACGATTTGACTAAATAATTTCCTTATCAAAATTTCTACATGCAAAATACAAACAAGAAAAATGGTCCTATTGGTTGATGGGCTGGAAAATTTAGTACAGTGAAAAGGAGGGAGAAATAAACAACGGACTAAATTCATACAAGGTTAGAAACTACATAACTCACCACGCATGACTAATTATACAGACATTGCAAGACTTGAGCTTAGATGACAGAAAAAGATGTTCCTGTCTGCAAATGAACCATCAAATGGAATTTAACGATCCCAACCAGAGGGCCTCCGTCTTTCTCTAGGTCCATCTCTAGAACTGCAACGGAAAAAATAGATGAAACCAATCAGCAATTGCTCGCCCCCCCCTTCCGCACCCCCCGCGGCGGACGATCAGCAACATAGTCAAGTGTTTATGCAAATTAATATACAATTCAAAAACATGTAACTAACCTTTCCGAGTTCCTTTGATTCGCATTTGCACTAGCGTGCTGACTTGAGGAGGTGCTCTTCCCTGATGTTGGGGCATAAATACTTGAATTGGTTGTCTGAGTTCTATAATTATCACCACCAATTGAACCACCTGAGACAAAGCCCCGTAATGCTGGTCTGTTGTTGGTAGGTGTACTTGAACTGTTACTTGATCCGTGATTTTGAGAGTTTGATGAAGCAGCAACGAAGCTACTCTTGAATTGAGTCATCATTCCTGTCTTAAGAGAGTTTACTGCCGCAGATCGACTAGGGGCAGCATGAGATGAACCACTGTTGGATTCAGGATTATAACCTATACCCAACCCAAAATCTACTCCACGAACACCCCGACCACCAGCACTGCCACCACTGCCACCACCTCTTCCTCTACCTTTTTTCCCACCTGCCCAAGACATTAAAAATTATATAACAAGTTAGACAGGGCTATTAAACATGACTGCCATAGACTAATCAAATGTAGCTCTCTTATTTTGCAAACAAATGTAACGAAAATGGCGGTCAAGGCGTGATACACACTCATACCTCCCTTTCTTGCATCACGTTTGGACCTGAATCTTCCATCCTGATGATTTAAGATGAAAATGTATTCAATAATGGTCCAGCAATACACGTGTTTAAACAACTTTTGAGATAGGGGGAAAACAGCTGTTCAGTTTAGAAGCATAACCACATTAAGATGGAGAAACTATGGGTATACAATTTTATGATACAAAAGGCCATTGATAACTCATTTCAGGAGAAAAAAAGTCAAACCAAACGTTTATACTATATATCACATTCAAAACAGTAAGATACCAACGAGACATCACCTTCATAGCAAGATCCATAAGCTCCACTGACACATTCTGACCAGCAGCAATCAAACTATTAACCAGTTCACCAGCAAATCGAGCCTCCTTCTGTGTTATAAGAGTGTATGCAGTCCCATCTTTGTCACCTGCGCGACCTGTTCTACCAATACGGTGCACATGCATATCCATGTCTCTTGCAATATCGAAGTTCACCACTGACTTAATTGACTTGATGTCAAGACCACGGGCAGCAACATCAGTTGCAATAAGTACATGGTAGATGCCGGATTTAAATTTTTGCAATACTTCCATTCGGGAAGCCTGGTCTTTGTCACCATGAAGAGATGCAATTTTAAAACCTCTGTGAGCCAGCTGCGATTCAATCTCATCCACTGTGGCCTTTTTTGAAGCAAACACTAAAACATCACCTTCATCAATCATTCCGGGTAGCTTTTCAAGAAGCCAAGGTAACTTCTCGGCATCCGAAGGAATCACATGAACAACCTGAGTGATATCCTCATTGGCCATTCCCACCTCCCCAACGGTAACTCTGACAGGGTCAGTAAGTATCTCCCTAGCCAACTTCTCAACTTTACGTGGCATTGTTGCAGAAAAGAGTAGAGTTTGACGATCTGGCCTGATCTGACCAACAATAGATCTAATCTGAGGTTCAAATCCGAGGTCAAACATCCGATCGGCTTCATCAAGTACCAAGTAAGTTGCCCTTAACATTGTCAGTGCTTTCATTTTCAGCATGTCTATCAATCTCCCGGGAGTAGCAACAACTATTTCGCATCCTGCCTTGAGCTCTTTGAACTGTTCAAGTTTGGACATACCACCATAAACAGCTGAGACACGTATTCCATGTGATTTTGAAAATTTCTTGCACTCTAAGTATATCTGGTGTGCCAGTTCTCTAGTGGGCGCACATATGACTCCAATTGGACCCTCTTCTTTCTCAAGTTCAGGCTGATCCATGATATGAACAATCATGGGAAGAACAAAGGCAGCAGTCTTACCCGAACCAGTTTTTGCTATTCCAATAATATCCCTTCCAGAAAGCACAATGGGGAAAGCTTGGCACTGTATTGATGTTGGCTTTTCATACCCTTGTTTCTTTATAGCATTCATGAGTTGCAAAGAGAAACCACAATCTCCAAATGTCTTAATTGGCTTTGGAACATCAAAACCTGACACACGAATGGCCAAGCTCTTCCGATATTCAGCAACATCTTGCTCGCTCATCCCTTTAGAATGGAAACAATATTAGACAAAAACGACGTATATAAGAAACCCGAAACATGACTAATTTATTATCATCCCTATATATTAGAGAGAGAGAGAGAGAGAGAGAAAAAAAAAAAAAAAAGAAGCGGAGCTGTTGATCATCATTCTAGTTCTAAATTTTCCTTCTTTTGCCTTGTCATACTAAATTGAGTTAAACAGAGTAGTCCTAATACAATTCCCATGTAAAATCATAGCTTGATCATTAAAGAGTATCACTCAACCAAACTCGATTTCCCACTTCGCAGACCAGTCTACTCCAATGCAAATGAGATAATTTGAAGAGTACCTATAACCGGAGACTGTCTTCTAACAAAATTAACCAGCAACAACCATACATTAAGAAGAGAAAAAAAAAAAAAAAAAGCCCGAGTATGCAACTGTTCACTACTTACTTACCCGATATTGAATCTTTCTCCTCATAAAAATCCTTGTTAAAGGGTTCATAGTCAATCGAACTATGATCCAGAGCTGGAATCGGCTCGATCTTCTTCTTATCCGTAACCACGGGATTATCATCCGAATCATACTCCACCATCCCGGCATCGACCGCCTTCGCCGCCGCATAAACTTCCTCATCCGAATCGTAGCCAGCGTGAAGGGCCTCCGAGGCCAGAGTCAGACCCACGTCCTTCTTCGCCCTGAGGAAGCTCTCAATCGGATCGTCCTCCTCATCGTCCTTGTACTTCTCCGCCTTCTCCTTCGGCTTGGGCGGTGGCGCCGACCTCACCTCCTCATGAATCCCCTCCATGAACGCGTCGAGTGGGTCAACTTCTTCCTCCTCCGCCACGGCAGCGCCACCATCAGCCCCAACATCGTCCTTGGCAGCATCATTCTCTTCGTAATCGATGTTGTCAAGGTCAGTGTCTTCGTAGTGGTCGTGGCTTTGGCCCCCCCGCGAGGAAGGAGGCACGTACAGTCGCTGAGGAGCTTGCTGAGAGCGCTCGAAGTTGTAAGTGGCTTGCCGGTTTATGCCGAACCCTTCGAATCCGAACTTTCTCTTCGACATGGATTCTCCTGTTACTAGTATTATTATTCTCCTGTTTGGTTTCCGAGAAAAGAAAAGAAAAGAAAAATGAAAACCCTAAATCGACATGAGTAGAGAGAGAGAGAGAGAGAGATAGAGAGATTCTATAGCCCGCCGACCGACCGTGAGATTGGGGTTACGGTGCCGTCGTACCCGGTGGAATTGGATATTCGGACTGGGGATTAAGGATTTTGGGAGGTTCTCTCTAGCTGGTTTTGGTTGATTGGGTCGGACCCAGTTCCACTTCATGAACCGGACCTTTTTCTATTTGGAACCTTACAATTGAATCTGGGCCTGACCTGGCCCAACTTGTAAAAACGACATGTTGTTTTAGTGATAAAGACAAAACAAAAATATATGTCGTTCGTGTGCAAGATTGGCCCCTATTTGGCTATTTGACATTTTTAGGAAGGGCAAGTTTTTTGGACATAGATAGGACTAACTTTTTAACTTTTGTAAGACTTAATGAGAGAGAAATAAAAATATTCTAAAGTTGCCCTTCTTGCCATTTCTTTTTTCTCTTTCATTTCTTCTCTTTCTTCTCTGTCATTTCACTTCATTTCCTTTATTGTCGTGCTATTTCTCTTTCCCTCTATTATTTTTCGTCCAAATCGAAGTTGAAATCGGGAAAAGATCAAAACTTGTTTGTTGGATATTAGGGAGCTTTAGCATTTGAGGATAAGGTAAAATATGTATTTTATTTAATGAAAGCTTTGATATTATTTGATAATAACTGATCAACATATTGAAGGAGGCCTGTATAGTGATATGAAAATTATTGTACTAAAATATTTATTTATTTATTTTTGTTGAACTAATTATCTTTTTCATAAGTCAAGTAGTCATTAACCACGTGATCAAGTAGTTCATAACCTCAAGGCAAGAACTACTTGACCTTGATCCGGGGTCAAGAACTACTTAAACTAGAGTCAATGACTACTTACTTGACCCAAGGTCACATACAGGTCAAGTAGTACTTGACCTGAGTAAGAATTATTTGACCTGAAACAGCAAGCAACAAAAGTACAAATAGAGACTTAGATGAGAGACGTTCTCGCTCTCCTTCGATAATGGGGACTTAGATGAGCTCTTCTTCTTCTTCGACAATGGGGACTTAGATGACAACTTTCTTGTTCTTCTTGTTGACGTTGTGGCTGAAGTTTTTAAAGACTTATTCTCACCTCCAGTTTTTGCCATTATGGGACTTTCTGTGTTCCTTTAGACGAGAAGATAGACTTTTTGTATCCCTTTAGATGAGAAGAATCAATCGAATAGCTTAAATACAAAATTGGGGGAATAATTTTGAGTTTAAGGATAATTTTCGATGGTTTTTATAGTTGGACATAAGAAATTCTATATACTTAATGACAAATAAACTATAATCCTAGCTGGAAAAATGAAAAAATAAATATTACGTTAACCAGATGAACTGATTAAATAGAAAATATGTTAAGTTTTACTTGACCTTAGGTCAAGTACAGCTTGACTCCCAAAGTCAGGTAAATAATTTTATGATCTCATGTAATTAAAAAGTTGATCTTGATGTCAAGTGGAGAGAAATGGATTTTACAAGGAAGTGTATGAGGTAGAATATGTCAAATCCAATGTAGGGTCATGTTGGCTATCAGATTTATGTATGAGATTGGGATAGAGATATTTGAGACTTTTAATTTTTATGAGTCCCATTTTTTAGTTATAAAAAACTTGTCCAAGAAACTAGTCCTAAAAATTTCTAAAAATAGGGAAGCTAGTCCTATCCATGTCCTTTTCCCATGTAAGAATACTAACTTTTTTTTTTTTGCTATAACCAAATGACTAGTTATAACAAATGACTATGTTGTACTGGAATTCATCAGAAAACTAACTATTTTTTTTTTTTTTGCTGTAATCAAATAACTGGTATCACCTATGTGAGAACAATTAACTATATAACTGTTTATTTCGCCTTATTTTATTTATTTCTAATCACTTGTTTAACAAAAAAAAAAAAAAGAACCGAATAATCACTTATTTAGAAAATTAACCATCTAATTATTTATGTGTTTGTTTTCGACTAGATGAATGGTATCATTGGTTTTAGAAACATTGATTTTCTAATATGTGATGATAGTCATTGAAATTACCTACGCCTTTATACTCATAGATTGTACAATTAAAATGCCCCTTAATTTTCTGACACACAAAATTGTGTTGTCATAACCACTTAAGTTATTTTTTTCTATTTATGTTGACATTCTATCGTCTTTAATTAAATACTTTGTGTTTAATTGATTTCTCTTTATTATGATCCTAAAAAGAGTGTCTCAGAGCACATTTTATACTATATATTTGAAATATAAGAGATATTTATTATTTATTAGATTTATATTGATAAGTTGCTTTTACTAAATTATTCCTAACTATTGATCTTCTTTTTCCATCCAAACACATGCAACGTGACTTTACTATTCAAATACATTTGGGTCCGTTTGTTTCAACTATTACATTCCATTGGAATGGAAAATCCATTTAAATGGATGTTTGTTTCAACAATTCCAATTTTTCCATTCAAATGGTCTTTTGGAATGGGTGTTTGTTTCAACAATTCAGTTTTTCTATTTAAATGGTTCATCAGTCACATCAACTATTTGAATGAGTTTTTGTATCTTGGATGAGAATGGAGGGGAGGAGGTGTTTTTGAATGGTCCATTCCAATACTCCCATTCTAATTACAACACATTCTAATATTTTTCCATTCAAATGTCTCCCATTCCAATTATAACTCATTCTAGAATTTCTATTTAAATACACCCACTTGAACGGGTGAACCAAACGGGCCATTTATCTTTGTTCAAATAATGGTTGAGAATTCAACCGAAAATAGAGAATGTGTGCCCCATTTGGTTCGCCTATTTAAATGTGTATATTTGAATGGAAATTATGGAATGTGTTATAATTAAAATGAGAGACATTTGAATGGAAAAAATAGTAGAATGTATTGTAATTAGAATGGGAGCATTGGAATGTACCATTCAAAAATACCTCCCTCCTTCCATTCTGATTCAAGATACAAAAAAACTATTTCAATGGTTAATTTTTAGGACGGACCATTTGAATGAAAAAACTGAATTGTTGAAACAAACACACATTCTAAAAGATCATTTGAATGGAAAAACTGAATTGTTGAAACAAACACACATTCAAATAGATTTTTCATTCCAATGGAACGGAATGGTCGAAACAAGCGAGACTTATCTGTCCATTGTCATTTTTTTGAGAATGTACTTTGAAAGAGTTTGAGAACCCAACTACAGTTGTTTTCATCTTCATATTACCACTATATTTTCGTTCTTGACATAGATGAAGTTCAAAATCTGATCCTAACCATCAAGGTACTTTGTGACAAAATGCAAGTGATAGACTGACTCATATTACTGAGTCAACTCATTAGTGATCTTTAAGGTACTTTGTGACAAAATTGCCCAGCAATTGAGACACAGTCATGTAGTCTTCTTATGCTTTTTTTGTCTCTATTTTTAACTCAGAGCTGTCGCATTTTCTTTTCTTCCAAATATTATACTAAAATATTTTATATTTTAATAACATAACAAATTATTATTTAGTCTACACGCTAAATAACGAGATAAGTAAAATATTTCATATTTTAATAATATAACAAATTATTATTTAGTCTATACGTCAAATAATGAGATAAAATGTTTAATAAATAGTGTGAAAGATAATGCTCTTTAACACTCTCACATAGTATATATATTATTGAAAGAACAAGAAATGACAACTTCTAGAATTTCTTTTAAAAAGTTGAAAATATTTGTAATTCATTCAATACAATTTCAAGAGAACCAGCTAATAAGGTAATTTATACAAAAACAACAATAAATAACAGTTTTGATAGTGTTGTTCGAAAAAAAAAACCTATAAAAATAGCAAATGAACAATGAAGAAAGCAAGAGGGCCAAAAAAGAGAGTTATTTTTCACCATAATAAGAGATAAAAGCACCACATATATATAACTGTAGAAGCTTTCTGCTTTTATGGTGAAGTTTCCTTTTTGTCTTTTTAGTGTTTCTTTTTTTATTTTTCTTCTTGGAGAATCATACAGTTCCAACCAATGAATATTCTTTAAAAAGAAAGAGGGAAAAAAAAAACTTAATAAAGCAGTGAAGCTACAAAAACTATTAGCAATTTCATTTTTTACAATAATAATGTTATCGTTTTAATTTACAAATTAATTAAACACAAAATTGTTGGGATCGTGGTTTGACAATTTATTTAACTTACCAAACAACGAATACTTTTAATCACGCTTATGTATTCAACAGCTTGCGTGGACCTTTCCTTTTTCTACAAAATTTCCCAACCGTTGCGAAAGCCTCTTCAATTTTATCAAAACGTCACCCTCATTCCACTGAAATCTTTGCTATGTTGGCTTAAAAACTTTGCCCAAAAAAAGAAAGACACATATTTATGGCTAAGACTATTGCCACGTGCTCATCGTACACAGTACAAACCTATAAAAACTACTCTTTCTAAAGTGTTCTCTACAGTAGCAATATTTTTTTATTTTAATTTTCACATTATTATTTAAATGAAACATTGATTTTGCGATAAGGACATGCCTCCTAAATTCTATATCCGATTTGACTGTGAATTTATAAAATAGGGTAAAATAATGGGGAGGCAAATTTCATTTATTTCTGAATTTGTTTATAGAAAATAAAAAAATATTCTTTATCAACGAAATAAGGCAACCCCTATGGCCCGCCCCCGTTTCGCGCCATGAGTGACAATAAATGATTCGTGCGCGCTCAGCTAATTGCTACTTCCCACTCCTTACGTTATATACTACGGCTTAGAAGATGAAGGTCAACGGAAGTAAGCATGTACCGCCACCACAGAGTATAAGAAACCCCAGTTTGCAGTGCAGACTCTGTTGAAAAACTGGCCCTGAACTGAATGTCCTTTTTAACCGTTAGTTTGTACTTTTCCGTTAACGGCGCACGTTAGCCATGTGCGCCTCTCCGCTTTCTCTGTCTCACCCCAAAAAATTAAATATAATTTCTTTTTTCAAAAATAATAAATAAATAAATAAAAAAAAGAAAAAGCTTCTCCGGTACTGGTAACGGAGCTAAAACCCAACGACATCTGACATCTACACCAACAGTCACGAGCCTCAATCTTCTCTTCTCCGAGTTAAGACTTCTTCTTCTTCTTCTTCTTCTTCTTCAATTCAATCTCACTGAGTCACTCCGATTCGACTCGGTTATGGAGGTTCTGGTTCTGAGTTTGCTCTTCCGAGTTAGCATGCTCACCATGATAACACCACCGCTGGATCCCCCTTCGTCTTCTCTTGCTCTCAGTTTCAGCTCCTAGTGTTGTTTGTTTCCACCTTCCAATCCCCCGACTCGTATGCTCCTCATTCGCAGAACCGTGATCTCGCCGTCGATTCGATCCATTCTTACAGATCTAAGCCTTCGAGCTTAGTCGACGGCGTCGGTGATGTCTCTGCTCATAGGTAACTTTCAACGACGCTGATTCTGGTTTTGATTTATGAGCTGTTGCCATTTTCGTTTCAATGGATTTTAGTTTTGGTTAAACCTCTGTTTGGTTTCCGAGAAAATGTAGGAAACGGAAAGAAAATGGTGTTAAATAGATAATCTATAGTTTGTTGCTTTGTTTAATGCCAAGGAAACCGAAAATATCGAAAATGGAACTAGTTGAAGGAGGAATTTGAACTGTAGGGTATAAATATGGAATTGAGCGTCATTTTTGGAATTTGATTCTATTATCTTTTTCTTCCCTAATTTTTCGAGTTAACCAAAAATAGAGGATAAATAAACTTGAAAATGCGGAACTTTAATTTAATCAATTGATTGACTAGAATTTGGACTTGCTTGAGCTAGGGTAACTTGTGATGGAGCTCATTGCTTCAGTAATAATGGAAATTTTTTTTCATATACGTTTATCCAGTTTGATAGTTTTGTTTTCCCTTTGGAGCATGAGTGTGTTATTCCTTGCGAATTTTAGTGTGGATTTCGGATATAGTACCTTGTTTATGGATATATATATATATATATGTTTATGTGGTCATTGCTGGCTGGTGAAATTATGAGAAACTCAATGTGTGAATCGCTTTGTTATGCTCGATAAAATCCGGACCTTGTTTGTTCTGACTGCGGTAGCTATATACCGACTGATTTTGGATGCCCAATGCAGGAATACTGAGAAATTCGCAATGGTTGTTGATGAAACTGCTCCTTTTATGGTACTTGATATCAATAACTGAAGCTAATGTACCCGATAATCCACTGATAACAAGTTCAGAATCTCCATTTGGTGCGCCTAAGGTGGCACCTGCTATGCCTGATCTGCCACTTCCAGCTAATATACCACAGTCCAATAGGCAATGGCAAAAGCGTTTCTTGCGACTTGGTTCACCTGTTCAAGTATCACCAGCACATCCCCCTTTGACTACGCATTTCTCAAGACCTTTGATGAAGAGGAGTGGCTTGGCACCTTCCTTTTTTGGCTTCAAACATATTGCTCCAACTCAGTCTGATATTGGTGTGTTGCCTTCTGGTTTAGCTCAGCCACCGTTGTCTCCTTCTGTCTCCAGTAAGTTAGGTTCTGGATCAATAGTTATAATTTTCCTTTTTCAGCCTCTTCTGTTATTATTTCTAACATATGTGGTTACATTATCTCCAGTTTCTCCTCTTTACTATTCTTTACCGCTTAAAATTAGTTCCTATGTGATTGATCTATCATGTGCCTGCTTTATCATGGAAAAACTCGGACCCTTCTATCTATTCATTTTCATCAAACTTCTTGATGTTTGTATTTTGTTCTTCCAGATTGCTGCAAACCAGATATGGTGATGAAACGGGAGAGTCAGGAATGCCACTGTGTTTATCCTATAAAGATTGACCTTCTCCTTTTAAATGTCTCACAAAATCCTAATTGGACGCTTTTCTTACAAGAGTTGGCTTCTGAACTTGGTTTGCGAATTTCTCAAATTGAATTGATAAACTTTTACGTACTCAGCTTGTCAAGATTAAATATTTCAATGGATATTACCCCACATACGGGGATCAGTTTTTCTTCCCGCGATGCATCTGCTATAAACTCTTCTCTCGCCATGCATAGAGTTCGTTTAGACCCTACATTAGTGGGTGATTACAAGCTTCTCAACATTACCTGGTTTCAGGCTCCACCTCCTTCTCAAGGTATTTTGGATATGACAATTAATTTTCGATATGACAATTAAAGTACTTCTCTTGACAAACTGGGAATCATAATCCCCGAGTCTACAAAGTAAAAACCTTATATTGCAATTTGTAAATTGCAGTGCTTGTATAGAAATTCTACTGAGATCATAGTTATTAGTTAATTGAAAGCAGTATGTTTCATGTCATACATAATGCTGTCAATGTTTACCACAATTTATTGCAAGAATATTCAATGGGGAATGTCGATGTTAGTATTTTTATTCTGGGCTGATAATAATGCATGCTACTCTGCTGCGGCCCTTTTGGGTACTGAAGAAGCCTTTTTTTTTTTTTAAATAGCAGTAGAGTTGCATTTATTACTGATTTTCAAAATAAATCATCCTAAACACAATACATTCTCACAGCTATAGCATAAACAATAATATATCTGGTATGTGGCACACCCATGCGCTGGTATCAATGAGCTTGCTTTGCATTCCATCATGGTCTTTAAACATCACACTATCAACCCGGGATTTCTTAAATAGCTCTGGTTATAATTATGTTGCATTTACTTACTGCAGCATATGGCCAAAGTCATCAGTTTAATGAGTACTAATATTGCTTCTGTATTTGTTACACAGCTCCCCATGTTGCGACAGCACCTGTCAAAGCCCCACCTTATCATTCTCCAGCTTCTGCATCACCCAATACTTCAGATAAAGGGAGGCATCCGAATTTGATTCTTATTCTTGGTATTGGTGCTGCAATACTGATTATCGCCATCATCTCTTTGCTTATTGTTTGTCTGTGTATGTTCAGTCAAGATAAAACAAAAGCGTCTCCTATGGAAACAGGTAAATTTGAAAAGTAACGTTCATATTTTTTCTTTCCCGGCGCAGTTAAATATCAAAAGTCTTCATTTTCTTATTGCAGTATAATGGTTGTTGATAGCGTGTAATGAGTTATTGTTAATCTATGACAATATGATATAAGCCTTTAACTTCAGGTCGTTCGATGCAAGACAATACATGCATAAATATAGATTAATTTGCTATCCTCTTAGACAATTTGTTACTTGTATTCGACTAAATTGAATGAGCAAGTACCTTATAAAAAACTAAGCAAATTCACTTTTTGGAGTACCACATTGTTGGACTTCTCAGACTAAATCTACTTTATTAGCAGATTAAACAAAGTTCAAGTCTGGTGGAAGAAAGATGCATGGGGCTCTAAAACATAAACTTTTAAGTGAATTTGATTTTTTCTACAGTGCATCATAAATCTATTTTCGGTTTGTCGTGCCCTGTTTGGCCATTTTATGAACTTGATGGGTCTTTTATTGCAGAAAAGCAGAGGACCATAGAACCAGTTCCATCTATTGGATCTCTACCCCATCCAAGTAGCACGAGGTTTCTGGCATATGAAGAACTTAAAGAAGCAACGAACAACTTTGAACCTGCAAGCATACTTGGAGAGGGTGGGTTTGGCAGAGTTTTTAAGGGTGTCTTAAGTGATGGTACAGCTGTTGCAATAAAGAGGCTAACCAGCGGGGGGCAACAAGGGGATAAGGAGTTCTTGGTTGAGGTTGAGATGCTTAGCAGGTTGCATCACCGTAATCTTGTGAAACTTGTAGGTTACTATAGCAATCGTGATTCCTCACAAAACTTACTTTGCTATGAGCTTGTTCCAAATGGGAGCTTGGAGGCCTGGCTCCATGGTACATTCTTTTCTCAAATTAAGTTTTTTTTACAGAAAACCCACTTTTTACATTTCTGCTTCTACTGAATTTTCTTTGGTGGAGAGTTTTTTAATTCGTGTATATTTCACATTCATAAGCCTTTTTTTGATGACCTTACTGTTAATGATCATCTTTTGTCTCAGGCCCCCTTGGAGTAAATTGTCCTCTCGATTGGGACACCAGAATGAAGATTGCACTTGATGCCGCCAGAGGACTTGCATACCTGCATGAAGACTCACAGCCCTGTGTTATACATAGAGACTTCAAAGCATCCAATATTTTACTTGAGAACAACTTTCATGCTAAAGTTGCTGATTTTGGCCTCGCGAAACAGGCACCTGAAGGCAGAACAAATTACTTGTCTACTCGTGTAATGGGCACATTCGGGTTGGCCTCACTCTCCTTTTAACTTGTTATTTTCGCAACTTTAACTGGTTTTGACATGGAATCTAATTAATCCACAGCTATGTAGCTCCTGAATATGCCATGACCGGGCATCTACTAGTCAAAAGTGATGTTTACAGTTATGGGGTCGTCCTTCTTGAATTACTCACTGGAAGGAAGCCTGTGGATATGTCTCAACCAGCCGGACAGGAAAACCTTGTCAGTTGGGTTAGTATTACTCAAATGACTTCCTCATTCCTTTGTTTTTTCTGTCTTTTTGTTTTTGTTTTTGTTTTTTTTTTCCCCCTCACTTCCTATCTTTCACAGCAATCCTTGATGTAGATACCAACAATTTCTGTTAGATTTTAATTCTGTCTGGTTTTAAACCTTTGTTGTTTCTCCTAACAAGGGTGATTAATCCTTTCAGGCCAGGCCCATTCTTAGAGACAAGGATCGGCTTGAAGAGCTTGCTGATCCCAAACTTGGAGGAAAGTATCCAAAGGAAGACTTTGTACGGGTTTGCACAATTGCGGCGGCTTGTGTCGCTCCTGAGGCAAGTCAACGCCCCACGATGGGGGAAGTGGTACAGTCACTTAAGATGGTTCAACGGGTCACCGAATACCAGGATTCCGTGGCCTCTTCCAATGTCCGGCCAAACTTCAGGCAGTCTTCAACTACATTTGAGTCTGATGGAACATCTTCAATGTTCTCTTCCGGCCCCTTCTCAGGTCTTAGTGCCTTCGACAATGACAATATCTCCAGGACAGCCGTTTTCTCTGAAGACCTCCATGAAGGACGATGAATACTTAACTCTTCTTTCTGTTTCACGTGTCTTGAGACTTACACACGGCAAGGTTGGAGTTTCCCCCGTTCAAAGCAGGGATAAACCGGACATAATCTTTTGAGAGAAGGGTATGTTTTGTAATTTGTGTGATTGGCTGGGGAAATAAACGATGATGCTTTCATATAGTCGCTCTTGTGGAATCATTGTCCAGTTTTTCCCAAGGCATTAGGCAATGGTTCTCCTTTTGGTGGGTGAAATTTTGTATATATATACACCATGTAAGCTTGTTTTACGAGATTTGCTTCTTATGTTTCTTTCTGTTTTCTATTTTCTTTTACCCTGGTTGTCTCTAACACTAGTATGGTCCTTCATACTGGCTAAATTTGTTTCCTAGTCAAATGCCTGCACGGAACGGCCAACCTCTAATTCATAACTAAAACATTCTATTTATGCACGAAAGGCAGTTATTAGTAGTGCTATTTCGGTTATAAGTTTTTATTGTATTCCCTTCCTCTATCTATACAAACTCCCCCTCTTATTTCCCACATCTCCCATACTCTCAACGTACTCTGTTGTCTCTCCTCTTCTGCATTTCCGTGCATTAGAGAAGAGACAATGGAGTTCAACTTTGGCATCCTCCTAATCATCTCCTCTTCTATACTATTCTCACCTCTAGCCCTATGCCACCCGGCCCCAGCTTCATACATCTCTGACATCCCGGCTTCAGCACCGGGGCCATCATTTGCTCGGGAATCTTCCCCAATCTCATCACCAAGCCCATCCCACGCAGCCACCTTTCTCTTCATGGATTCTGCTACCAGCAAAAGAATGGCCCCGGAATCTTCCCCATCTACCTCTCACTTCACTGAGTTTACCACCCAAAAGGATTCCTTTTCCTACACGGGCGATGTCGGTACACAGCTCTCAGCCGTCAAGAAAATATGTGGCGTTACCGAAGACCCTGACCTTTGCGTCGACTCCATCCTACCAAACTTGAAGGGCGCCGTGGACCCTGTTAATGCCCTCCAATCAGAGATCAACACGTTCGTAAGCATCGCGAGCAAGGCCATCGAGCAGATCAAGATCTCCATGGATGACCCTTCAACGAGTAGCACGGCCTCCGAGTGCCTTCAAGTGTGCCTAGAAATCTATGGCTCAGCACACGCTAACCTGAAACAAGCTCAGGACGCCATTTCGTCACATGACATGGACTTGTTGAAGAGCGTTCTCAGCGGGGCCATTACAGATTTGGGAACTTGTGATGACGCTTTTGCCGAGAGTGGGGAAGAGTTGCCTCTAGACAACGATTTGGTTGCCACAATGCATAAGTTGGCTAACAATTGCATGGATATTTCTGCAGTGCTACTCGTTTGAGTAGATTATACATATATTCATGAAGATTGAAGAGGAGAGTTGAATTTTGTTAATGTGTTGTTGTTTGTTTATGTAGTCTTTTTGTTACTTGTCTTGACATGCTCCTTTGCAGTTTATGCTGCGAGAGTTTTCTATATAGGGAGGGGATGCAAATACACACATGGATAGAACATTTTGATACTTTTTATTAAAGTTGATACTATTTATGTTATCTTATTGCTTATGTTGATTTTTGGGCTGTTTACCAATTCTTAACTGAAAGGGGGAAAAAAAATCATAACGGAAAATGATTTGGAAAATAATAAAAAGATACAAAACAATTGAACTATCTTTTTCAATCTTAGTAATTGTCAAAATATGCACGTGAATAGCTAAGTTCTTATCTCTTCTGTTCTAATTGTAGTTTATTATTTCCTTGCTTTCAAATAAGGTATTTGTCCAATTTGGAAAAAAAAAAAAAGGTATTCGTCTTTTCCATACAAAGTTTATACAAATACAATAACATATTTATTTACATCCCAAATGGAATTGGTCTTCAAAACGGTTATACGTTACAAAATTAGTACTAAGAGATTTTGACGATTGAATTGAATCGTTGATTAGCTGGGGTGGAATATGGCCTGGACCTCCCTCATGTGCTTTGACTGGTCCATAATCATGAATATAACTGATGTTAATCGAGTAGGGAGAGAAGATAGATTGCCGTATGGACTGTCAAAATTTCGGATTTGTCTTTCAATTTTATAATTCAAAAGAAAACTCCCATTCGTGCTAACTTTAATTTTGTAAATTGTGCTCGTTTTTGTTGGTCCTGGTGCGATGTGGCAGTGGCATGGTTATATGTTTCTCAAGTGTTGACCGCATTTTGGTGTCTTATTTTGTCTAATGACGTGTGAGAGTGACGAAGGATCTAAAGCTTTTAAAATTTGTCTTAAAAGAACTATGTGATTTAATGTTTTAAAGTTCTAGAATACATGACATCAAATAAGTTACCAAAATTTGATCAAAAAATAAATCGATGAAGACAATAGTCTTACAGTATAGTTATTAAAATATTGCTTTCTCCATCCATAAAAATTAAAAATGAAAATTTCTTTTAAAGGAAGTGAGCTTGTACGATTGGTCCAACTAAACTGATCCATAAATTGACCATATGCAGTGGTTATGTCACAAAAAAAATAAAGGGACAAATTAACTAATTATGAATTTGAAAACGAGATGTCTGCCTGACACGTGGCGTACCCACTAAAGACAAAAGGGCATACGCCCACTAATGTAAGCGGGAAGGTGCGTAGAGTCTTAACATGCGCATAAACTTGCAGCGTAACCGTGTCTAGAAGAGGAAGAAAAATATATAAAGAGGGAAAGCCAAAACAAAGAGAGAGGGATATTAGGAAGAGAGATAGACGAGTTACTGAGTTGGTTCGATGAGTTGGGTGACCGCATCAAATACTGGAGACAACAAAGATAATCTAAAAACCCCCAAAAAAATAAAAAAGCAAAAAAAGAAAAAAAGAAAAAGAAAAAAAAAACCACAGGGAGGGGTGTGGTGTGGGGGGGGACTTGGGCTTTGGTGCGTGGGAGTGGAATTAGCCAAAAGATGGTGAACGAGAAGGTGAAGATTATTATCCCTTCTCTCCTTTACCACCTTCTTCACCTTCTTTCTCTCATTACCCAAACTTCTCTAACCCTACAAGACTCGTTCTCTAACCAGAACAACCCTTCTTTTCTTTATTCGCCGCCATTAAAACCAGACCTCAGCCATAACCATATTCTTCTTCTCTGCCTCTCTTTCTCGACGATTCTCTCTCTTTCTGTGGTTTTCCTTTCTGGGTTTGGCTACTTTTTCTTCTTGGAGAGTTTTCTCGAATTCTCTTTGCCCGGTTGTGGAGCCGGGTGCTCGGATTTTCTTCGAACGCAAAAGGTATCGGTTTGGTTTCTTTCGTCGTTTGATATAATGGGATCTTCTTGTATTAGGGTTATCGATTTTTTTGGGGGTTTGGGTCTGTAATTGGTTGTGGGTTTCTCGTCGTTTATGTTGGTGTCATTGCGTTTGTGTTTATGTTTATGTTTTCGTGGATTGGATTTCTTCTGTTTCGGTTAGGTGTTTTCGTTAGGGTTTTCCTTTGATTTTGGTAATTTTGTAATGTAATTGATTTGATTTGGAATAAATGTTGTTCATTTGGGGAATGATGGATTGAGATTGGTTGAAGTTTCGTTCTTAACTTGAAATTCTTTTTGTGTTCTTAAACGTCAAGGATTTATGGTGTCTGGGTTCTTTAATTGTTTCTTCTTCTCTATTTTTTCTCTGTTTTGCATTGGATCCGTTAGCTAAGTTTTGTTCTGCTTGAACTGATAGATTGTTTTCCCTGTGTGGGTTAGTAATTGTTGTTAAGAATGCAATGCCACACATCATTCTCACCATATCTCATGCTTTGTATTACTTTAATGCAGCGGAGAAAAGATAACATGTAACGATTCGTTTAACTCTTTAATAACTGTACATAGGATGTGGTATTTTCTCCTTTTGTAATGCACAGAGAAGTGGATCCAGGAAAAGAACGAAGGATATAATCGAGACTTTCTGATGGAAGAGTTCGGTCCTGCTGCTCGATTTGATGGTATCAGCAATGCTGTGAGGAAGAAGAGGAGCCAAGCTTCTCGCCGGCCTCGACCTGATTCACAACCAAATGCTGAAATTAATGATGATTCACCCATGTCCTCAACACCACCTTCCGATGATGCGCATAAGGCTTCTAGCGATGATAATGGTGGTTTTGATTCAAATTCGAATGGGAAAGAATTTAGTCTTAATCAGTGTGTTTCAATGGTTTCTCCTTCTGCCGGTGTTGAAGGTGATAAACTCCATAGAACGGATGGGAATGATGGAGGGTTTAATTCATATTACAGCAATGAGTCCGGGCGAAGTGGGTTTAATGTCAAACGTTCAAGCGAAGGTGTCCTTGCACCAGCAAATTGGAAAAGCGCGAACATGATTAAAGATGGTGTTGAATCGGAATCAAGAAATGCTGATGTTTTTAGTGGATGGAATGGTGAAAGCTCAAATTCTAGGCAGTTAGGAGTGCTGGCCGATGGATTTGGAAACGATAATAAGGTTAAAAAAGTCAAGCTTAAGGTTGGTGGTGTGACACATACCATTCAAGCTAACTCTGCTGCCAATGGTGTTTCAGGGGTTGCTGACCCCTCTTCAAAGGGCTCTCGACCTTCAGATGACTCTAGACTGCGGCATAAGCATGGTATTCAGGTATTAAAGGGCCTTTTCTTGTCAGCTTGAGTTTGGCGCAACGGTTGTTTTGGAAAAGGATTCCTATTAATTGTTTTTAATTTTTAATTTGATAGATTCGTATTTCCATATCTGAAATGGTGTGTTTGTTAGTATGGCCTACACTATGCTTACGGATAATATAGGGAAGTATTTCTTCATTGAGTAACTGAGATCCCCAAGTGTATTTTTATGGAATAATATCTTTCGTTTTAATATTTGCATAAATTGGCTTGTTAAATGCTTTTGTTTTAGAATCCAGAACAATCTTTTCTTTGAAGTTTTGAATAATTTTCCTTTATGGCAGGCAAATTATGATGATAACATTTCCCCCTTGGAAAAGAGGAGTGGCTTACAAGGAATTCCATGGAAGGATTTCTCCAGAGGTGGTTTTAGTCTTGGTAGGGATGATTCTGTGATGGGAAAGGTTTCTCGTAAGAATACCTCTGGAAGGGAAGAGGAGAAGTCTGAACCTGTGCGTAAGAGCAAACGGGTTCCTAAGAAGCGTGTACGTGACGAG
>JXTC01000272.1:25610-36881 GCA_002914845.1 Trema orientale
CGGTACCTGGAGAAACTTAAAACATCAAAGGTTGCTGCAGTTTATAGAGAAGATGATGAAGAATTTGGCAGGAAACATAGAAAGCTTTCTACTGTTTCTAACGTGGAAAATGGTGGTGCATCAAGGTCAGGCAAAGATGGGAAGAAGAAGTCTAGAATCGACAGAGTATCTGGGGACAATGATTATGATGAAGACGAAGAGTCAGCATCTGATGGTGAACTTGATGGTAAGAAGAAGAGGAAGAAGCAGAGGAAGGAATCCATAGATTCGTTGATGGAAGGTAGGAGGGAAACGACTCTTACAACACGTCAACGGGCCCTTCAGTCAAGCAAAGATGCATCTTCAACTCCTGGTGCTGGCTTTATTGAGTTTCCAAATGGTTTACCACCTGCTCCGCCAAGAAGTGAGTTTTTTTGTTTTCTTCTACATGATTTGTATTGTATTGTTTTTATTAATTCCATTGTAGGATTTGTAGATTTTAATTTGATAATTTTTCTGGTTGTAGAGCAAAAAGAGAAGCTTACAGATGTGGAGCAGCAACTGAAGAAAGCTGAGGCTGCCCAGAGACGTAGGATGCAAGTTGAGAAGGCAGCTCGGGAATCTGAGGTTTGTGTTTTCTTATTTGTCTTTCTTTACTTGTTTTGGAGATGTCAAAAGGCAATTTACTTATTTGGAGACCGAATTTTTCAGGCTGAGGCAATTAGAAAAATCCTTGGTCAAGATTCTAACAGGAAGAAGCGAGAAGATAAAATAAAGAAGCGCCAGGAGGAATTGGCACAGGTACTGGAACTATTGTTTGATTTTGATTAAATCTGTCCCTCTCTAGCTCATGTGGGTAAACAAACTAAGTATTACTTATTTTGTTCACAATTTACCTTTTTCTCTTGCAGGAGAAGGCTGCTAGTGCTTTGTTAAATGCATCAAACACCATCAGATGGGTGATGGGTCCCACGGGGACTGTTGTTACATTCTCCAAGGACATGGGACTCCCTAGTATTTTCGATCCCAAGCCTTGCAGGTAACAATAATAACGTTTCTCTAGCATACTCAACTTCTATACTCAGTTATTTGGTGACATTCTAAAAAAATGTTATGATGAATGTTCAGTTATCCTCCGCCACGGGAAAGCTGTGCCGGTCCTTTGTGCAATAATCCATACAAGTATCGGGATTCCAAGTCAAAGCTTCCTCTTTGCAGCCTTCAGTGCTACAAAGCTGTTCAGGCAAAGATGCTAGCCGAAACTACCTGCTGATGCTTACCTCTTTTGCATGCTAGTTTTCTTGCACATTTATGTTATGTTAATACACCTATGTATAGAACTCTCAAATTGGAGGTCGGTGAACAGGCTTTGTTGAGTTGAACTTGTTTAACCCAACTTAGAGAGAGGTTTATACATGTTGAGATCGATTCCTCAGTTGATGTAATATAGCGCTCTGTTCTTTTATATATATAAGTAGTTAATAATATATTTTGAATTGTTTTAACTTCAGCGGGACTTTGTTCTAGTTTTTTAAGGTGAGGAGAGGGATTTGTATTAATGAAAATGCCTCTTAGTCTTAGTCTTCGTTTTGTTTATTACGTATTGATTGATCCTTTTCCTATGCTGTTCACCTTGTGTTTACCGCCAGAATTTGAAAAAGAAAAAGAAAAAATAGTAGATTGAGTCAACTAACATTGACCGGAGAAGTATTAAAACCGCCTATTTGGATTCTCCAAGTGTCTATTTGATGGTCGAGTGTGTCATATTCTGTCTTTTGAGCTAGCACTGCCACAGGTTATAACTCTCTTATTACCGAAAAGATTTACAAGTTATAACTGGAAAGTCGAATCTTTGGTACGTCCTAGTCAGTCGATTCAAACAACATTGACATCAATTTAAGTTTCAAATATTATCATAACACGCAATGATTTCTTAGACTCTTTGTTTTTTTTTGGAAAATTATAAAAATATCTATGGCTTTAGGTGAAGTTCTCAATATATTCCCTTCATCTCTATAAATATCAAAAGATCTCATTCGATTAGTAAATGGACATAAGTTCTATCTCGGCATCTAATTTACTCAAAATTCATTGATTTTTATTTTTTAAATAACTAACATACGACCGTCAATTAACGAAAAAGAGAACAAATATTGTATATTCGATTTTTATTCGTAAATCTACTTATTCTTTTTTTTTCACCCACTATTATTTATTTATTTTTCTCTGTTGTTACATCCGTTTGATTATAAGTTTATAATAAGGGTAATTCCATCTTTTACATATTAATTTTCACTAAATTAACAAAAGAATGAAATTTGCAACAAAATAATATATATTTTTTTAAGGGTTTCTAACTCTTACACCTACAAAAATCGAAAAAAATTACAAATATACAGAAGTCACACTTTTTTCTAATTTTCGTACGGTTTTTAGTAGGGAAATATCACTTTTTAAAAAATATTTAGAAAATTACCATTTTTAAATATTTACTAGTTACCAGTTTCTGGAAACTGGTTACTGGTTACTCGTTATTAGTTATATACTAGTTACAAATATCTTTGGTTACTAGTTACCAGTTTCCAGAAACCAGTTACTATATTAAAAAATAGTTTTTTTCTAAATATTTTTTAAAAAAGGTATTTTTCTAATAAAAACTCTATTGCACCTTAAAAAAATACAAAACTACCGTATTTTTCAAAATTTTTTTTTTTTCTGAAACACCGTATATTGTGTAATTTTCTCCTTTTTTAATTCTGAGATAAATTGAGCATAATAATCATCTAAACACATATGCATGATATTTCTTGTTCTTTATCATTTCTGGCAATTTTAACCCTATTTTTTTGGTTTGTGTAAAATAATACCTCTACATTTCAAATTGTACATTCTATGTACAAATTGGGTATTTTATTCTAACTATTTTAAGTTATTTTTAATATTTTTTTTTATGTTAGTTAGCAGAAATAAGATATCTACAATTCGAATTTCATGTTTAGTAAGAAGTTTGTTGGTCAATTTATATGCAGAATGTACAAATTTGCAGAGATTTGAAATATAAAGATATAAATTTTGCGCAAACCAAAAGACAAAGTTTAATTTGCAACAAGTTTTTTTTTTTTTTTTTTTTTTGCAGATAACCTTTAGGGAGAACAGAAAGAAGATTAATGAGTTGATTAGTTATTTGACTATTTTTTAGCCCAAAACTTAGTATATGAACAAACTCAAAAATTTATAGTTAAATGTCTAACTCACTTAATGACAAAAATAAAAATACAACATATGTCACCACTAAAGCTTTAAAAAAAAAAATAAACATTTAGGTTTAACTATAATTTTTAAAACATAGACATCTATTTAAACTAATTTAAAAATATTTCTCAAAAATAAAAAATAAAAAATAAAAAATAAGGAGGGACACAAGGTCACGCAGAATCCTGGGCCTGGGCCAGACTAGTCGTGTAGTAGTGAAAGAGGATATTGGGGACGGAGGGGTAAAAGAGTAAATATTCAGAAGGTAATGTCGGATTTCGATTTGTAGCTGGGAAGAGGATACATAGTAATTGTGGAATTGGGGTGGGGTTGAGTGGGAGGGAGTCACTGCTGCTCTGCTTGAGCCTTCACTCGCTCGCCTTTCTTTTTCTCGATTATCNTGTCATAGCCTACCAAACCCTAAAGGCTCTCTGTTTCAAAAAAATATGGCTCACACTTTGGTCTCCTCCGCATCGGCTGCTTCGTCTCTCCGATTCAACTCCCTTGCCTTCGCTCCAAACCCTCCTCCTTCCGACCCTTTCAGCCTCTCTCTTCCTTTTCAACATCCCCTGCGTTTCAGGTACTATCTCTTCTCTTCTCTTCTCTTCTCTTCTCTTCTCTTCTTCTATGCTTTCTTTCTTTCTTGCTTGCTTGCTTTCATTTTCAGTTTAGAAATTGCTTTTTAAAATCAAAACAAACAGATATATATATATATGGATGAATTAGAATTCTCATGTTTCGGATTGATTTATTGTTAGGAACTATATATTTTATGGTCCTTATCTCAATACAGTTGTTTGGATTGGTCTAAGATGATATAGTTTTCGTGGTTCAAAGCTGAAAGTTTTTTCATTCGTTTCTGATAGAACAGATGGGAACAAACGGTAGAAAAAGAAAAAAGAGAGATTTCGTATTGTGCGTACTCCCAATTTTATTTATTTTATTTTATTTATTTATTTATTTGAGTGGGGGAAAAGGTCACCAGAATAGCAGAGTATTATGTGTTTCTCGTGTTTTCTTTACTCGGGTATGGTATCTTATTGAAGCTCCCAATGTTTTGCAGGAAAATAAGAAAATTAGTTGGTAATGTTAAAAATGTTCAGAATTATTCACCTGTCAAGGCCGTTTACTCTAGTGAGTTTTCAGTGCCAGGGAAGAACTCCCGTGAGGGAATTTGGTCCATAAGGTTGGTTTTATTTAGATTCTTGCGCAATCGATTATGTTCTCTGAAGAACAACCTTATTTTTTGTGATTGTTTATTTGTTTTACTCATGGTAGTTTTCGAAAATTATTGGTGGATTTTTGTAGGGATGATTTGCAAGTCCCATCTTCGGCATACTTCCCAACATATGCACAGGGTCAAGGGCCGCCACCAATGGTGCAAGAGCGCTTTCAAAGCATCATTAGTCAGCTCTTTCAGCATGTAAGGAGTGGGTTTTCTATATTTTCACTGATTACATTGGCTTGATTTGTTAGTCGATTAATTTTGTCGTGGTTATGACTGCCAGAGAATAATTCGTTGCGGTGGTGCTGTTGATGATGACATGGCAAACATAATAGTCGCTCAACTTCTTTATCTTGATGCTGTTGATCCTAACAAGGTCTGTTGGTGGTTAGGTTGCCTTTTTGTTTCGGTTACTCAGCCGTTTAAGGATTTTTTGAACAGATGATTAATCCATATTATATTTTCTGATACTGTAAACAGGATATTGTCATGTACATAAATTCCCCTGGTGGATCAGTTACTGCTGGTAATATTTACATCAAGAACTGTGTTTTGCATTTTCATTCATAGGAAATTTTTTGCCAGTTGATTTATTATGTTGCTCTGTTATTTATCTAGGAATGGCCATATTCGACACAATGAAACATATCCGGCCTGATGTCTCGACTGTCTGTGTTGGACTAGCTGCAAGGTACTTGATTAATTTATACAGACCTCGACATCTCTTGGTGACTTTTAATGAGACCAATTACTCTTCATGAGTTAATTTTGTATCTTTACTTTTCTGTGAACAGTATGGGGGCTTTCCTTCTTAGTGCTGGTACTAAAGGTAAAACAGTCCTTGTGACTTGTACTGTATATTGTTTGTTATCACAAGTTCTTCTAAATTTTTCTTCTGTCTGCTGTAAATACTGAAGGAAAAAGATACAGTCTGCCAAACTCTAGGATTATGATTCATCAGCCGCTCGGTGGAGCTCAAGGGGGGCAAACTGATATAGATATTCAAGTAAGTAATCTCTGTCTAAACCCTGCATCTTGGCTTGACTTCTTGTTTGTCTAAAATGATTAAAAGTGAATGTATTGACGGAGTGCTTATGTCCCAATAAGTGGCGTATCACATATATCTAGTAACTGATACTTTTTTGGTGAAACTTTATTTTTCTTCGTTCTTCCAACCAGAAATCCAAATATGGTTAATCAGGGATGGCATTGTACCTCTTTTGTAAATAGTAATTTAGAGAAAGTAGCAGATAGCTTAATTAGTATAATGAAATTCCTGAATGTTTTATCTCATCTCCAGCTTTTGTTTAGTCTCTTATGAACACGCCCTAAAAACGTGACCTGTTGTGTAGGCAAATGAAATGCTGCACCATAAAGCGAACTTAAATGGCTACCTCTCCTACCATACTGGTCAAAGTCTGGACAGGATTAACCAAGACACTGATCGTGATTTCTTCATGAGTGCAAAGGAAGCTAAAGACTACGGACTTATAGATGGTGTGATTTTGAATCCTCTCAAAGCTCTCCAACCTTTGGCTGCTGCAGGAGACAGTGAAGCTGATAAGTCTGCTGTGCAAACTTCGGCAGACAGTTGAGGTGATAGGGTCTGTGAACTTCTTTCAGAAAGAGCGTACTGTTGTAGAGATTGATGACAGGATTTTTATAGTTTTACTCAAAAAATTTAAATGCTGATTGATTTTAGTCTCTTTGTTACGACAATAGTAGGAAACCATTAGTTTTGCTGTTGGCAACTGCGAATCAATATTGAGAAATAGATTAATTGCAATTTTCTTCTTTGGGGCGTATTTTTCTCGGTGCGCCAATGTTGTTGGTAAGTGTTTAATATTAAAGAGTGTGTTTGGATCGGGAGAGATGAATAACAATAATAAGTAAATAAAAAGAGAATGTAGGGAGACAGCTGTTTATGTATTCATGACAAATATGGAGAATTTAGAGAGAGCGCTGTTTATCTAGTCATTTTTATTATTGCCGAAGATAATGGAAAGTTTAGGGGGAGAGTCAAGAGTTTTATTTCTCTCAGGGATATTCGTTAGCTTAATATAGCTTTGGTATTTTCTTAAGCAGATATGCTATTGTGGGATAGTGTGTGCGTTTCAGTCTGGAAGAGTCCCCTTTACCCACTGGAAAATCTCTCTCACAAGTCTCAACAACATCTAAATAAGTTTTTCAAAGTTAATCTTGCTTCTCCGTGTTGTAATACGTCCGATACATTTCATGATGATATTAATCAAATTCATTGACCTGGTCCACGTTTTGGTACATGTTTTATATCACCTCACATTCTGCACGTTCTATTTAGTTTCATATGGGGAAACCTGTCTTTTAAGCTAGCTCTAATTAGATTAGGCTATAAATTGATCAATTTATGTAGACATGTATTATGTGGAGTATAATTTATTACCCTTTTTTTTCCCCAAGTTCAGAAAGATCTTGCACTTCTGCTCTAGTTTTCAATTTTACTTCTTTGTTCTTACTATGCCATAACTTTCTTGCTTTTGTAAAACTTGAAATTTTCAATTCCCGTTTCCTACTTCTAAAAATTACATAGTAACCCTTATTGTTTTTGCTTTCCATTCCAGTTTTGATTAAAAGGATTTATCCTCTCTTATTAGAGGATTGATTAAAAAATTATTCGCTTTTTAAAATAATAATTGTGGTGAGAATTGTCTCTAATTAAAATTGACTAGTTAGTTAGAGATGGTTCTAGTTATTGTTAATCAAAAGGAGTGCAGCTTATTAACTTGACAGTGTTACTTAACTATCCTTCTTTTCTCATTGACTCGGCTTGGTTATTTAAGAGCTTCTTCTTAATCCTTCTAACATTGCTAGACCTTATCATTCTGTAAGCGAGAAAGATACTTTCGGGTTTTGTATTGGGTTTCTGGATAAATGACCTGTTGATCTCTAAACTTCTAGAAAAGTCTCACTTTAGTTTTTAAATTTTAAATTGTATAATTTTAGTCCTTCAACTATTAAAAAAGTTTCATTTTAGTCATTTTTATTATATATTTCATTTCATTCTTAACAAAATGGGCAGACGTCTCAGTTCTCATCTTTGCTATTTTGCATTCTTATTTCATATGTAAAAGCATAGTTCATCATTATAAAGATATTAGAAAATAAATTAAAACAATTTAAAAAATAATTAATTGAACAAAAATTAGTTGCATGTTGAACAATTATATAATCTAAAATTGGTCAAAATGTGATATTTTGTTAAAATTATTAATATATTATGAGAAATACAATTCATGAGCTCATTTTGATAAGAATCAAGCAAATGTATAGCGAAAAGGACTAAAATAAAATATTTTTAATAGTTTAAGGACTAATTTGATGCAATTTAGAGTTTAAGGATCAAAATGAGACTTTTTCTGTAGTTTAAGTACTAATAGAATTATTTATCTTTGGGTTTCTAGGGATCTTTATTTACGGAGAAACTTTATAAGAATACGTTGGAAGGGCAGTGTTTTGAGAACTCTTGTGATTTTTGCTGAGTACAATTAAAGGTGTAAAGCATATACTAAAGTGGATCTGATTTGGGAGATAATCCTTTCCTCAGATGTAGGATTGACAATGTGCAATCTGAAGTCTGAATCAACTAGTTCTATTATTTCTTTTTTCTTATGTTTTTTTATTTTAATCTTTATTGTGGATTATGGTTAAGTTGAGAATAGGGGGTTCAAATCCTCGCAAAATGGTAATACACGTGCCTATAGTACGCAGTTCCATCAGTATAATTATAAACCACAATCATGATGTATTAGTATATGAATTTTAGTTTATTCGTGTATCAATTTAATATCAGTATATCAATTATTATCTGTTAGTATATATATTTGATAAGTTTTTTTTTTTCCATAAACTAATTAACTGATATAAATTTCAAAAATTGATATATTTCAGTATTTTTTTTTTCTTAATTCAGTCATTTTGCGAAATATTTTCATAAAACTCGTTCATCTTTAATTGTTTTTCAAAAATAGCCGTTTCTTAAACTTAAACCGAAAGGTCTTCCACTTGGTTAAGAAGCTGAATGTGTTGATGATCATTGGTAGCAACTAGCAAGCCCTATTAAATAATGGTCTTCAATTACATTTTTTATTTAAAAAATCAGGCGTAATCTTTAGTACTCTGTTCTTATTTATTGCTATTAAAAAAAGAATATTTTATTTTAAAAAAGATTATTATTATGAAATTACTATATAATCTGGTCTAATTAGGATCTGAATCCGGATTACACACTATCAAAAATCTTAAACTAATTAAGCACACACCCTCAAAAATCTTAGACTAATTGAGCTAGACTCAATTGACTTATTTCACAAGGCAATTGACTGACCAGAGCTTGCATAGTTACACGTTTGAATGGACAAAGTAAATGCATTCACCTATTATTTATTTTTCCAACCATCGCTGCAGTTGCTATTACTATTGTGGTAAATTTTGGTTAAATGTTTAATTTTTCAGGTTACGTCCAATTGCTATACAGTTGAGGCTGTGAAGCAGCATTACAAGTTTAGCAATACGAATGAATATTTGGTAGAGTATTTAATAATGGAAGTTCTTCATACTTTTTAATGGTTTTCAAACATCCTTTTTTTAGCCGAGTAAACTTTACTGATTTATGTTACATCAAATGATATTCATATTCTTATTCCATTTTTCACATTGTGCTCTCTCATTTAAGGTGTTGCCAAACATGGTTTTAATTATGGATATTAAGCAGTTTCTTATGATATTTGTGGTGTGGTTTGGACAGTTAGTTCTGGTTACAGGGCAAAGGTATAATAAGCAAAATACTTTGGTTTTTCTCTCTGCTACTATAGTTCTGCGTCCTAACTCCTAATGGAATTAAGTCTGTGACATGTGAATTTTAGGTAACTTTGACTCATGGACAGAGAATGTCAAACCTCAAGTGACACAAATGCAAATGGAAACTTCTGCTTTGAGGTATATTGACAATGAGGGCATGTTAATTGGAATTTTATCAGTTAACTTGTTTATATAATTGGGGTTTACGTAGAATCAGCATTTTGATAAAATAATAATAAAAATAATAATACAACTTGTCTTGGCATTCCCTTCTTTTTTTTTTTTAAAGTTTTTCATGTGTTAGTTGTTACTATTCCATCTTATTCTATTTTAATAAGACTATTATTACTTTTAGAATGATTTTCCGTTGTATGCTTCTGAATAATGTGCAATGAATTTACAGAACATGATCTTTTATTCTTTTCCTTTATTTGAGAAATACCATATATTTTGTCATTGATATGACTCATTTTAGTAGAAAGTGACTCCAGAGTCTCGGAATGTGCTGGTTACTGCATGGTTTATTAAAGTTCAGTAATTCTATATATTTTCCTATTCAGAAGTTGTTCTCAACCAATTTTGTGATTTTATTTGAAATCTTTCTTACTCTAAAGAAGCAACGCTTGATGATCACTTTTTGTAACGCCCCAAATTTCACATCGGGTATGTTCTGGGAAGATAATGGATATTTAGGTGGTGGTCCATGAGCTCAAAAGTACCTTCAAGCTAGTACTTTTGGATGAAGCCTGGTGATATTACATTTGGTATTCAGAGCCGACCCAATCCATACCTATGTATGCCTGAATCGTGATGACTGTGGATCTCGCCCATAGGGGTTATATGTAGGCTATTGAATATGGATCCCCTAGCGAGGACGCTAGACCCTTAACGAGAGAGATTGTAATGCTCCAAGTCCCACATTGGGTATACTCTGGGAAGATCATGAGTATTTAAGTGCTGGTCCATGAGCCCAAAAGTACTTTCTGGGTGAGGCCCGGTAGTGTTACACTTTTATTTCTCGCTTCCTCAGTTATTAGTTGTCGGAAGCGCCGGTGGCGGTGGAATCCTCAAACGAACCGCCGGTATAAGAATTGCTGTGGTGCCTCACGCTCATTGTAGAAAACTCCTTCTTGAATACTCGTAGTGAGTGGCGTCACAAGAACAACCACTACAGTTTCCACCACTCAAGAGTACTCACTGGAATCCCTTTTAGTAGAGAAAGAGAAAGAAATAGGAGAGAGAACGTATATTTTTCTATGTGGCTTGTTTTACTGTCTATCAAAAATTAATAAGTCCCAGACTTAATACGTATGCATTATTCCTTCCTTATTAAGGATATTTCTTAATTGATTAATCAATAGAAAATATTCCTTAATGAATAGGGAGATGATTAGCACTGAAGTGCCCAAATACAAATTTGGCACTTTCACATCTTAAACCTATTAGGAATATTATGTTCACATCTTTATCTTAATTACAAGCCATAATTTGCAATATTCTAATTAATGACAGAATATTTCCAAGTAGTCTCATTTCACATTAGTCCATAAATATTGTACTATGCACCATTATGGGCGCCAAGGACTTTGGGCCTAAAAATCCAATATTAGTAATTCTGAACCATCACAATATCTGAATAATGGATATCATAAGAACATAGAAATAGAGCGTCCTCAGGTGGAAAGAGGGTCATGGGTTTGGAGTCAAATCAAAGCGAGGGTTGTGGGTTGGCAGTTGAGTTCGTTAGAGGAAGGTGGACCAAGCATCTGGCCCAGGCCTGCCATAGCTGCTTATCCAAGCGATTTCTCTCTCTCTTTCCTCCTCTCCTCATGTTCTTTTCTTCATCTAAGTTTTTCTCAGAGAAAGACAATCCTACCACAAGAAAAAAGAAAAAAGAAGACCCAATGAAGAAGACGAAGAATGGTGTCTAGTTATTCTCCAAAAGCAACTAAAACCCTAGAGAGAAAGAGTAAGATAGA